>JAFELO010001165.1:0-18666 GCA_017140195.1 Eumaeus atala
TGCCGCTACAAATAAAACTCACCTTCTTTTTGTTGAGGCGGCGAAACGCATTTTACACGTCTTTACCGGCCCAGGCTGTGGTCCAGTGGTGAGGTGAGGCGTCCCGGAACCTACAAATCATCAAGGCACCTCTCGGCTAGTCAGTCCCGCAAGTGACCGACAACGCTTTAGCCCATCTTCGCCCCTTGCCCCGTGTGCAATAGTGCCTAGTCCTCCTGTCCTATAGTCCTTATTATAGGAGGGGTACAAAGAGTATCCCCCTCGGTTAAATTGGTTTCGAGCAAGGTCTCTGGATTCACCCCAGGCTACTGAGCCCCACCGTCATGACAAGGCTGAAACCATGGTAGAAAGAAAAACCGCACCTATGTAAGAGCGGAGTATCAAAACGTATTTTTCACGGTATATGGAGGAAAACGAACAATCGGAGCCTTTTTACGACTAGCGAAGCCCATAAACATCCGCGTAATCACTGTGCCGATTCGTTGCCCTCGTTTCCGTATTCACTCGAATGGGCCACCGGTTACTTACAAACCGCACACAACGCAACGACAGAAGATGTCACTTTACGGCGATATCATGTGATGGAGAGGTACCTTCCCGGTCGTGCCGTCCCAATTCTGCTGTAATGCAGCATGGCTCTACCTCTTACTAACTATTAATATTGTTAACATTTTTTATACGAAAATTAATTGTCCTGCTAGTTCCGCCGCGCAGTAAAGGCACTAGCTGATAATGATGAAACCTACAACGGACAAAAGGCAGCACCTGATGAATTCGATTATTTAACAATTGAGCAACATTTTAACAAACAAAATGACCGTACTTATGCTCAAAGCTATAAGGAAGCTACAGAATTAGTCGACAGCGTGCAACGTAGGCATTATCCGACTTTAGTGATGGCTCGCTGTGAAGGAGTGTCTGAGCCATATTTTTGTGAAAAAGATATCAAAACATCGGCACGAGTGTACCAAGATACCATTCTTGAGAAGGTAGTGTTCAATAACCAAGTGTGGTCCTTCCAGTAAGACTCGGCGCCAGTCACGCAGACTTGGTTGGAAGCGAACATCTCGGACTTCATCAAAGCTGAAAACTGGCCGTCGTCTAGTCCCGATCTTAATCCGCTGGATTATGATTTGATGTCAGTTTCAGAGAGTATAGCCAAATTATTTTTAGTTTAGATCAAGCTACAAGCCATGATAATTTGTGAAATATCGGTGAGAAGCCGGGGCGGACTGCTAATATACTTATAGCATACAATTTGTATCACCCAGTACTTATGATGGAAAAGTATCTCACAAAACTCCTCGATGAGCACATCTTCTAGAGTGTCCACACAGAGCAGCAGCAGACAGGAGATCTCGCACAGCACGCGCAAACGAGACAGCACCATCGTTATCTCGCTCTACTTTGTAATACTCACCAGACTCCTCGATGAGCATTTCTTTTGTAGTGTCCACACAGAATAGCAGCAGACAGGAGGCCCTGCACAGCACACGCAAGCGAGACAGCACCATCATTATCTCACTCTAACATTACTAACACGCACATTACACTTGCACATAACTAGAACTACGTATGTTTCTTTACTTTTAATTGAGTTTTACAAACGTTCACTCTAAACTTCTATAATATATATTAACACCTGCACTCTTTCCATAGGAAACCCTTCATTGCCAATCGCAAGGAATGTTTTAGGGACTCCAAATTATCATGGCGTTTTGCTTAATCTGAACTAAAAATAATTTGGCTATACTCTCTGAAACTGACATCAAATCATAATCCAGCGGACTAAGGTCTTGACTAGACGACGGCCAGTTTTCAGCTTTGATGAAGTCCGAGACGTTCTCTTCCAACCAAGTCTGCGTGACTGGCGCTGAGTCTTACTGGAAGGAACTGAAGTCTTACTGGTCTTACCTAAGTTCTCAGGAATGGTATCTTGGAACACTTGTGCCGGTGTTTTGATATCTTTTTCACTAAATTATGGCTCAGTCACTCCTTCACAGCGAGCCATCACTGAAGTCGGATAATGCCCACGTTGCACGCTGTCGACTAACTCTGTAGTATCCTTATAGCTTTGAGCATAGATACGGTCATTTCGTATATTAAAATGTTGCTCAGTTGCAAAATAAAAACGAATTCATCAGTTCAGTCCCCCCCCCCCTCCTACTCTCTCCCGCAGATAAGTTCAGGTTCGAAAAAAAATAGAAAGTAAGTTATATTAATATACGTTATACTGCATCATAATATCTTCTTAACGGAGTTCATCAACTTCCTCCATCAACTTCTAAGTTATGATTAAACATGCGCATGAAGAACATTGCGACGTAGTCGAGTAGTGAGGATTATTAAAACGAGTTCTCAAGAATATGAGGGAAGTATTGTTTCAAAATAAGTGAATCAGAAAAAACGTTGTGGCGCTGCGCGCGGCGTGCGCCCCCGAGGGGCGGCGCCCGAGGTTGCACGCTTATTAAAACTTTGTGACTGTCTTTTTTATTCGGAATGATAGAACTCGATCCCGTTTCGGAGGTACAGTCTTATACTACAAGAGAGCGCTACACTGCATCCCTCACGACCCGCCCCCCCTATAGAATCTAGAAGTCTCATTATGCAAGCTATGCATGATCGGCCATCAGCCCATCACCATAGTCTCTGCATATCAACCCTGCGTGAAGCCGCTTCTAGTTAGCGACCTGGAAGCTGTATTCAACGTCCTAGACCCAGACGAGCCTGTCATCCTGGCCGGTGACCTGAACGCCCACCACAAAAACTGGGACAGCAGGCACAACAACAGACACGGAACCACAATATTAGACTTTGCCGATGATCATAACATCATCATCAACGCGCCGTATACGCCGACTCGTTACGCTCACGCGAACGCGCGAAATATACAATCTCCCAGCACGATCGACATCTCACTGTTCAAAAGCGTCTCACTCGCCATAAAGACGGCTGAAACGCTACGCGAACTGAGCTCGGACCATAGGCCCATCTTAATAAAAATAGGCTACAATAGGACCAGGAACAAATAAAATAACAAAAAAGATCATCGATTACAAACTCGACCTCGACATCATCCCACAGGTCTTAGACACCCCATAGGCCGCCATCGCGGCCTCCTCAAATGTCAATAATTTTACTGTAAACAAGATAGGAGAATCGTCTAGAGATATCTCCGCCGTCCCAGGGGAACGGCTGGCTCTCCCTGACGACGTTAGGGACATCGCACGTAGAAGAAACGCGGCTAAACGTCTATACGACCGCCACAGAGGCGACGAGAACAGACGAGCCCTCCAACAACTCGAAAGAAAAGTCAAAAAGGCCGTAACAAAATTCGTAAACGAAAGATAGGATCAGTTCGCGAGTGAATTAAAACCGTCACACACCGCCTACTGGCCTTTAGCCAGGGCGATGAAAACAGAGCCTACAGAGCAAATGCCACCATTAAACCGCGCTAATCTACTACCTGCACTGGAGGATGAAGAAAAAGCGGAATGTTTAGCAGACGCAGTTGAGAGTCAATGTACTCCCAGCACGTTCCCCACAGACCCTTCGCATCTAGAGGAGGTGCAGAGGGTAGTGACGGCCCGACTGGCCGTGCCGCCGGGCGACGGTGTTGAGATCATACGCCCGACGGACGCGGACGAAGTGAAGGAGCTTATAAAAACCTCCACATTAAAAAGTCGCCGGGGCCCGACGATATCACAAACGAGGTACTAAAACAGCTACCCCCTGCCATTATACACCTACTGGTGTGTATTTTCAACGCTCTCCTAACGCATTGCGCCTTCCCGGACATCTGGAAGGAAGCAATAGTGATAGGCACCCACAAACCGGGAAAACCCCGGACGGAGCCGACTAGCTACCGACCTATAAGTCTTATAAGCTCGCTAGCGAAAATATACGAAAGGATTATCCTCGCACGCTTAAAAACCGTGATACGAGAGAGAAACCTGTTCATGGATGGACAGTTTGCATTTCGTAACAGTCACAGCTGCCCCCAACAGGTACACCGTCTCACGGAATATGTACTTACGGGACTACACAGAAGAAATCCGCACGGCACGTGTGCTGTCTTCTTCGACGTAGCAAAGGCGTTCGATAAGGTCTGGCACCAGGGCCTCATCTACAAGCTGTACCAACTGGAACTGCCTGATAGACTGGTACTGATCATAAACAGCTACCTAGAGAACAGGCGCTTCCGATTCAGAGTGGAGGGCACACTGTCCTCTTATATACTTATAGCATACAATTTGTATCACCCAGTACTTATGATGGAAAAGTAACTCACAAAACTCCTCGATGAGCACATCTTCTAGAGTGTCCACACAGAGCAGCAGCAGACAGGAGATCTCGCACAGCACGCGCAAACGAGACAGCACCATCGTTATCTCACTCTAACATTACTAACACGCACATTACACTTGCACATAACTAGAACTACGTATGTTTCTTTACTTTTAATTCAGTTTTACAAACGTTCACTCTAAACTTCTATAATATATATATATAACAAGTCGACTAATTGCTGACTTGAACACCTGAAACAAATCAAAAACGAATATATTATTTTTATCCTAATTGACTTATCTTACCTGGCTTTTTATGCTCTTATGGCGTTTATTGGTGTTTCTATGCGATGGGTTTGCGTTAAATAAGAGCAGATGATAATTACAAAACTTATTTCCCGTAATTGTAGCGTACCAGTGAGAAATCAAAGACAAATGGAACACAAACAGACCGATAAACCAATTAAAATCGACCTATATGGAGTAGGTTGGTACCGATGTTGTTTTATTGAGGTTATTGTGCTGACCCCACAATAGGTCAAGCCTTGTCGTAGCGGTGGGGCCTAGTAGCCTGGGGTGAACCCAGGCGAAGCTAATTGAACCGAGGGGGATCTTTGCACCCCTCTCATAAGAAGAGGAGAAAGCTTAAAGAACAGGAGGAGGAATCGCTCTCGGCACCTGTCTTATAAGAACAGGGGACCTAAGAGCAACAGGAGGTGGCGCTTTTGCGCATGGGGCAAGGGGCGAGGATGGGAACCTCACCCCCGCACTGTCCCAAAGTCGGTGGGGTTGTCCTGTAGTGCTGGGCAACCTCATCTGTGGAGGTGGAGTTGGTCCCTAAGGAGGCTGATTAGCCGTCGAGGTGCCCTGATGATTGTTGTTCCGGGGCACCTCATCAAGGGCGACACTGGTGGCACCCGCGGTGGTTTTTGGTGGGATTACATTGTAGCGCGAGTCCCACACACCACTGGACTCCACCCAGGGCTGGAGAAGGCGCGTAAATACGTTTCCCCGCGTCAATAAAAAAAAAGATGTTTGAAAGATGGCCCTAGCGGGATTTGAACAGGTCCAGCCTACCGAAATATAAGGAAGAATTTATAATAATGAGAATTATAAATGAATTATAAAATAAATAATAACAAAAAAAGAATACGGAAATAAAATTAAAGGTGTTATGAATTAATGCATTTGCATTTTATTATTTGTTTTTTATTTATTGTTTGCATAATTAATATTGCATCTAGAATAAAATAAAAATATCTAATTTATCTATATAGGGGTATAGATATATATACAGATAAAAGAGATATCGCAGGCTTCCGACAGCTGCCGGCGCTAATGAACATTCACGTTCCTGTTGTCATGCACATACGTTACCCTCCTCTCCTCTTCCTCTCGCACACACATGGGACTCACAAACTGCATGAAACACGACAGCATACCACTCGCTTTAGAGCAGAGCCACCTAAGTGAGTTGATCAATTCAGCTGCTAAGCATAGCGCGTAAAAATGTCTAGATTGTAGTAAGAGCAGTATTACTACAATCTAGACATTTTACGAAACGCGACACCGTAGGTGGTATTTTACACCGGTGTAAAGTGATTGAGAGGAATCTCCCCGTTAGTGCCGGCCCAATTCCATTGCATAGGAGGATGTAGTGTCATGTGCCACATATGGTACTAGCTCCTTCTATGTGTCATGGCTCTACCTCTTTAAAATTCAAGGTATCTATAATACATATACTTCCACATAATTGTTGCTCAGACCTGTTGCCTTGCTTCGCTTGTCCCCCTCCACTAAGCACAGCCCGCAGTAATTCTGACGCGCATTGCACAGTTGGAGCTAATCTATACTTGTATTATAAAGAGGAAACATTTAATTGTGTATTGTCTTCACTCAATAGGCTCTGAAACTACTGGACTGATTTGCAGAATTCCTTTACCATTAGAATTCAATATTATCAGTGATAAACACAGTAGCTAAAGTGAAGTTGACGTCAACGTTTGGCTCATGTAGAGAATCATGGCCGGGGGGGTCAGGCTATATACATTATCTAAAACGTTGTGATCATCATGAAATCTTCGATAACGTAACGAAAATAAAAAAAAATTGAATCCTTATTGTCCCGACAGATGTTGTTCTGTCATAAATTGAATATGTTGTCAATGTAGCGTATAATGTTTACGAGGCTGAAATTATATTCAAAATTATTATATTTTTGTGAATCAATGAATTTTGTCATATTTCGTGAAATATCCGTTAGCGAAACCGGAACGGATTGCTAGTACATTGTGAAAGTGTTTAGCCTTGTAGTGAACTTTGTCTTCAGTTCCTCGACGCCAGAGCCCTGTCTCTCCAACCAGTGCGTTCTGTGAAAGTAATTAGGTTGAGTCTTTCATATACTTGGGCTAGTATAGTATAAGTTAATTGCTTGTTTTCCTTTCTATTGCTGTATTCGCTTCCATTATTGTATTTGTTTATATTGCATTTATACGAGAGTAGGCGCCTACTACCAAAATGAGTAATATCTCTGTAGAATACGTAATCTCTATGGCGTTCGAAGGAGACCACGGGTGGATTCAATACTCAGTACGTACAATTAATTTAATCTATTATCATTTATCAAGTTCGTGGATCACGTCTCTTGCTAATAGGTATCATGCCGCATTGCAGCCAAATTCTACAATTATTATAAATATGTAATTTAAGGTGTGTTTGTATTTTTTTAATGTTATAACTTGGAAATGGATTTGGATATGTTATCATGTAGCTTAAAATTTTTCCTCGTCGTCCGAGCTTCATCACTGGATAAAGTAACCACTGTAAACTGTTACATATCCGATGATATCAGGCTCGGCAACCTAACAGAGGAGGACAATCTGGAATAATATAAACAAATACTTTTATCCTGCAAAATTAAAGTGCTATCTTTAAGCGCAGGACACAGCTAAAATCTGGCTTAATTGTTTATAACCCTTAATAATATCTCATATTCTAAGTTCTACTCACTTTGAAGAAAGTATTCACTTTAGCTATTGTCGATTAGTCACCAGATAAGTGAAAGGGATAGCTATTAGATCTTTATCTATAAAACGTATTTCCCGTAATTGTAGCGTACTAGTTAGAAATCAAAGGCACACAAACAGAAACATAAACCAATTAAAATCAGCCTATATGGAGTCAGTTGGTATTACCGATGTTGTTCTATTGAGGTTATTGTGCTAACTTATTAGCTCTTACCTGCAGCTGTGTCACAGAACAAAGACCCTTTGTTTGCTGGCGCGGGGAAACGCAATTACACGCCATCATCTGCCCAGTGGGTCTAGTGATATGTGGGGCTCGTGACACGTTATGATGTCGAATTAGAATACAAACCACTGCGACTGCCACCGGGGTCGCTTTGGTGAAGCGCCGAGACTACAAACCACCAAGACATCTCCACGGCTAGTCAGTCTCCTAAGGAACAGACATCACCTCCACAGAAGCGTTGCCCCACACTACAAGACAACTCCACCAACTTTGGGACAGTGCAATGGGGTTAGGTTCCCATTCTTGCACCTTGCCCCGTGCGCAAAGACTGAATCCACCTACTCTTTTATCCTCTATTATTTTAAAACAGATGCTAATAGCAGCACCCTCTGTTCAATTGCCTTCGACCAGGGTTTGCATTCACCCCAGGCTAATGAGCCTCACCGCCACGACAAGACTTGAACCATGGAAGGGACAGAACAAAGACCCAACTGTATGGGTAAAGTCTGAACATGACGTGTCTAGGTTTTGATTACAATAATTCCAAACTTTGCCACAAAAAACCGTTAATTCTTAAAACAACAAAAAACCCAACTGCTAAATGAAAGGAAAAAAAATCGGGTCCCATTATATATCCAGTATATTTTTGCATATATCCCGACGGTGCCTAGCTTTCTCTTTTCGGTTAGCAGTCAAGTCTTTTCTTTTAGTTTTTTTTTAATTTTATTTTATACTACCCTTAATAATCTGTACCCCGCGCGCGTTGCTACGCCAACAACCAAAATAAATTTTAAAGAAATAATTTTAAAGGAAAAAAATTACGTACCTTCACCGTTAAAAAGTATATATGTATACCAGTTTTTATAATAATCGGTAAAATGCTCTTTGAATTCATCGATAACATACAGACAAACATTTTTTTTTTAATTAAAACTTCAAGTTATGTTATACTTTTGAAATCGACACTTTATAATTCTACATTTAGAAACCCCCCAAGTGATGTGTCCCACGAATTTGCGCACAAAATCTGATATTTAGTTTACATTTTTAGCATTATCAAGACAAAACTAACGACAATCCGTATAGCCACTCAGGCTGTAGGCCCCCAACAACCTCCAGGTACCTCTTGCTCAGATGACTATAGAGTGACAGCTATGCTGTCGCGTTTAGTGTGGTATGCTAGAATCCGGTGGCCCATTGGGGGGCAGGCCAACGCATTCGCATGACTATAATGCGGAGATCCGCAACCAACCTACATATGTAGGCGTTGGTAGTTTTCAGAAGGCTCTGATTGCGCGTTTGGCCCCTATACTAAACAGAAGATGTAGAGCCTCCACATCGTATTGTCGATTAATCATCATCACCGAGTTATTGTGCCACATGGTATATTTATAATTTTGAACAAGGTACAGCATTTCATCATATATTATTTTACAGCATAAGTGGGCAAACGAGCATTGGAGCTCTTTCACGACTATCGACTCCCATGGCCATTCGCATGATTGTTATACAGATGCGGTACTCCTATCATCCCCCCAACTGGCCACCGGATACTCACAAACCGCACGAAACGGGACAGTGACGCTGTCACTTTTCGCCGGTACCAAGTGATCGCGAGGTACCTCACCGGACGTGTCGGCCCAATTCCGTTCTATAGTGTGTAGTGTCATGCACTATGCACGGCACCTCCTCCTATGCAGCATTACAGCACTATTTACATTTGCTAAAGTAATAAAAGAGGTGAGTGGAGCACATAGTTTCTTCTTATATATTCTGTATACACACAATACAAATATAAAGTGGATGAGTTTGTATGTTTCTTTGAACGCACTAATCTCGGGAAATACTGGCCAAATTAAAAAATGAAATATGTGTTTAACAGTCTGTTTGTTGTAACATTTATTCAATGGGTCTCTCCACATTCACGATCCAGGACAGGCTTAAAATAGTATAAGAACAACAATGGAGTTTTTATTGTTGGTTAGTAAAAAGGTGAGGGTAGGAAGTCTTGTCTGGTACACTCCCGGCTGCAACTTGGATGGTCCTTTATATATATATAATTATTAATTGTTTTCCTTCATTGTGTTGATTGTCTTTCATTCCTTACATTCAATATATTTGAATAATGTAGTGTTTGATCAAAAGAAAAATAAAAGTTAAAAGGAGTAGAGCTCTGAAAAGGAACACACAACCAATAAGATTAACATTCTCTTGGCTTCATGAGCTAACTACAATCAGGCAATATATATCAGTTACAATTAAATAGAATTTAACATGAATTAGAATTTAACAATATGAAAAATGGCGTAGGCAAGAAATCATGAACTTACCCTTTTAATGAAATATTAATTCGCGCATTGTGACACGAATATGTAGGTTCTCGGCTGAAAAGAAAAACTATTTAATTATAGTTTGGCGATGGTAGATAGCGTCAGCTATCGCAATTATATCCATCCTCGCCATCGCCAAAAGGAAAGAGAGTGACATTTCTTCAACACAGGGCACATTAAGCCTTACAGTCTTATGACAGATATACTTTTTTTTATAAAATATTTAAGTTTCCACAGATGGGGTTGTCCCGCACCACAAGACAACACCACCGACTTTGTGACAGTGCGATGGGGTAAGATTCCCATCCTCGCCCTTTGCCCCGTGCGCGAAAGCGCCGCCACTTTTTTCTCTTTGTTTTTTTAAGAGGTACGAAGAGCTGCACCTCCTCCCGCTCCTTAGTCCCCTCTTCTTATAGGAGGGGTACTAAGAGCCGCCTCCTCCTCGGTTCAATTGGCTTCGCCCAAGGTGTCTCGGATCGCCCCAGGCTACTGAGCCTCACCGCCACGATAAGGCTTGTACCATGGTGGGGAATCAACAAACACCTACAACAGTGTAACAATCACAACCTGCGACAGTGTTACAATAAACACTTGCAACAATGATGTATATTGTGTTACAGTTGTTTAAAGGAACTAAGCATGTTGTAAGTGTTACTAGTAATACTGTTACAGGTCTCAATTAGAGATGGTTATAGGTACAGTGTCACGAGTAACATCTGCTACATGATTACTTATATGATGAATGTAAACTTGTTTCAAATGTTATTCGTTACACTGTTGCAGGTGATTATTATTGACATTCGTAAGTAAGTAGAACTTCTAACTTCAATAGGTTATTTTTTATGAACTAAATTCAATGGGGCGCCAGCTACTCACACACCGAACGAAATGCAACAGAGACGCTCTCACTTTACGCAGTTGTACACTTAATTCCGTTGCATAGGTGGATGTAGTGATATGTACCGTGCATGGTACTACCTTCTATGCAGCATGGCACTAACCATACTAAAACGAGACAATACAGTACAAGACAATGAACTTAATAATGCTACCACCACAGAGAACTGCATTAGGTGGATAAAGCTGAGTGTCACATATCACGATTCATACATACGTTTCCTCCTTCTCAGCCATAAATTCATAAGGTGACACCCCCTCCCCATGATCTTCTCCATGAGCCAAGCGTTCACGTCAGTGCCGAGGTCATTTTAGCTACCGCACGAGGTGCCTCCGACATTAGAGTCAGGAGAAGTGGGTCCCTCTGGCCATGATACTAGGCTGAGTGATAACTGGCCGAAACGACGAACTTAAAAAAAAGATAACAAAATTTATTGCGTTATATACTATCATCTTTTCGAAAATAGAACGTCAAATTTGAATTTATTCGAACTTACAGAATTTGTGTGAGAGGACCAAGGATTTGCTCTGCTGTAAACTTTGTCAACGATGAAAAGAAACGAAATCCGTGCAGTGATAAAGTTTGACGTTTTTGAAAGGGAAAACAGCAACCCAGATTAAAATCGGTAACTAATTTTAAACGTGGGAGACAGAGCTGCAAAGATGCCATCATGTCCGTCCAAATGAAGTCACGAATCCAGACATGATCAAAAAGATTTAAAAAATCGTTGTGAATAATTGGCGCTTAAAATTGCGGGAGATAGCAGGGATGGTAAACATTTCCTCTG
Organism: Eumaeus atala; assembly: GCA_017140195.1. Classification (NCBI taxonomy): domain Eukaryota; kingdom Metazoa; phylum Arthropoda; class Insecta; order Lepidoptera; family Lycaenidae; genus Eumaeus; species Eumaeus atala. Next base: position 11,554 of record JAFELO010001165.1, read on the forward strand.
AACACGTTTTAAAAATTTGACACGACCACTTACGAATGAAAAAGCTTTGCGCGATGCCGCGTTTGCTCACTGTTAACCAAAAGCAAAGTCGAGTGGACGATTCGTCGGAGTGTTTGGCGCAGATTAAGCGTGATACGAGTTTTTGTGGCGTTGTGTGACAGTAGATAAAACATGGATACATCATTATACTCCTGAAACAAAATAACAATCTAAGCAGTGGACTGAGAGCGGAAAACCTGAGCCGAAAAAAGTAAAAACGGTTTTGTCGGCCGGCAAAGTGATAACGACTGTTTTTTGGGATGTCCGAGCTGATTATTTTAGTAGATTATTTGCAAAGGGGAAAAACATTGGATGGAGAGTACTATTTGCTATATATTGCTATAGCTGCTTTGCTTGCATTTAGCCCAAAAGAAAGTTTTATTGCCTAACCTAAAAGAAGGTTGCAGTTGCCAAATTTCATGAAATGCGGTTCGAATTGTTACCGCATCCCCGCTATTCCCCAGATCTAGCCCCATTCCACTTCGGCTTATACCCAAATCTCAAGAAATGGTTCCGTGGCCGAAGATTTTCATCACATGATGAAGTCATTATCGCCATAGACGAGTATTTTGAGGGGTTAGATAAAATATTTTATCAAACCGTTGGTGTGCTTTGATTAAATAAAATAAATAAAAACTGGTGTAACGGCATTGGAGAAGCGCTGGACTAAATGCATTGAGGTAGAAGGAGAAATAAAATTGTTTTAAATCGATTATTAAAGTTTTTCTTCGTCGTTTCAGATACTTGTCAATCACCCATCGAAATAATTCCTAAATTAGCTGTTACAAACACTCTCATATCGGGATGCATCTCTTCCATCTGCGGTCCCTCTTTCGACTGCAAACCTAGTCTCGTCGCAAGACGAGCACTCAAAGCAATCCGATGAAGTTGTGTTGGGCTTTTCATCAATTCCACAGCATAAGTTCAAGTTCGAAAAAAATCAAAAATTCATTTTTATTTTATATTTATTTAGAAAAATCTAAATAAGTCTTTATTGAGCAATTTGGTATACTTTATCATTTGAAGTAGTTATCATCTGTCTCACAACAAAACGATCAAATATTCTGGAAGCTACAACTGTCCACATACAAAATAGAAAGTCCAAGTTTCTCCAGTGGCCATTAAAACTCAGTATATCCTGTGTTTATCCGGTTGGAATTTTCTTGGCTTTCTCTCGACCTTTTCACCATCCGAGGGTCGAATGAGTAATTGAATGAGGGTCCAAGCCCTTGCAGTCATCTCTCTCAGAGGTTTCCGCCTTAAGTTACAAATGATGAATGATGATATGCCCTTATTATTCATTTGTATTTTATCTGTTTTACAATTCACTTCACTTACAGCCTTGCTAACATGTATATAGAATAATGCTATCCAGTTGTTTGAACACTCACGCTAACAGTTAGTGATATTCAAATATACGTTACGATTTTATCTCAATTTATCAAATCTCTCACAGATAATGCATGATTCTAAAGTTAAAAGAATTTTTAAAATAAATTGTATAGTTTCGGAGCATATGTGACTACCCCGTGGTCTAGTGGTCAGCGTGTACGACCTCAGTTGTGAGGTCCGGGGCGCGACTCCCGGTTCGAACCAAAGTGTTATTGAGGCTTTTTATTTCTAGTAACACTCCGGAGTCAAGAAGAAGGCGGTGGGACATCCCCGTGTCTCGGAGAGCACGTGTCTCCGATTGTGTTGGACCCATTGGCATACCTGCGCACACACTTGTGTACTGTATATGTAATAAGTCCTGCGTAATTGGCTAGTATCTATAGAGATGGCCGCTGATGCCGAAATTCGGCTAGGACGACATTATCGTATAGATATAGCCAGTTAGTATGAACTTGCGTTTCGTTGTGTTTTGGTTACGTATATATTGTCCAAGTTGTGTTGTCTCTTGTATAATGTATTATAGTTGTATAATATAACTATCCAATTGCCTGTGTAGCTACTTTGTATTTATTTTCATGGTGTATTTATTTATGTGTTGTTGTTTATCTTGGCTATTTACTGTGAGGGCAACATATGTTTTGAAGTGAAGAAGTAATGAGTTATGAGTAAGTATAGTCAATCTAAATCTTGTTTAGTTTTTGTTCTCTATTTTATCTACTTGTTTGTATGTGTATGTTCTTTTATTTTCAAGATTATTATTATTAAAAATATGTATAATTAGTGTTATGTAAAAAATGTTTAACAGTAAACTTAAATGGTAGAATAAATGGTTTTCTCTGTTCTTATTTCTATTTTGTGCAAGAAATACAACAGTTAGGATAAATAATGTTTTAGAGAATATTCTCAGGACACAAGGACCGCTAATAATTTAAAAGTCTATTGTAAACAACTAGAGTTTCACTCCGGGTTTAGCCGTGAATATATTGTTACTACACACTAAAACTTTCCTCGTGAATATCTCGATCCCAGGATGGAAACTGCATGAAAATTCACAGATATTGAGAAAAATGATAACACGCAGACAGATTTTGTAGACTTTGTTCTTTTTATAATTTGCTAGCGACCTGCCCTGGCTACGCCCATTAATAACGGTGTACTAATTTTGTACCGAAACCTTCCTCGGGAATGGCTCTATCCACGGGTGAAAATCTCTTGCAAATCCGTTCAGTAAGTTTGAGAAAGACGATCATGTACAGGCAGAAAACTTTTGGGGAATCGTTTTACATAGGTACCATAGATATAGTAGATTTCTCTAGATACACACCCGCTATCTCTAACGTTGGACCATTAGTTTGGTAGGAGAGATACATTAATATTAATTTTTTAGAAATTCAACCCCTGGTGAAGTGACATATTGAAGGGGGGAGGGAAAATTTGTAATTTTTTCCATGTTACTGATTCTGTGGTTCCGAAGGGAAGCCCAATACACCTTCGCCGGATTGCTATCAGTGCTCATCGGGCGGTGAGGCAGTCGCGGGCTGCTACAGATTTGTGGGGAATGTAGTGATGCGAGATGTATATACATACACCACGATGCAGACATTTCTTGTATGTATATCATTGGGACGGCTGTCCGACACGACCGGAGTGAAATAAGACGCAGGTCCGGCGGCTAAGCGTGTTCGTGGCAGAGGGTGTAACACCGCCAACACCAATAACACTTTGGCCCGACCCGGGACTCGCACCCAGGTCCTCACGAGTCTGGTTGAACAAACTTACCACCAGACCACGAGGCAATTACTATAATAACAGATTATGTAAATCATAAAAATGAACAATTTAATTTATAACTTTGAGTTAACGATCAATAATTATTAATTACACATAAGGTATTATTGGGCAGTTGTAATGAGTTGTAGTAAGTTTTAATTAAAACCTCGTGCTATGTGGAGCGGCTCATTCCGACTTCTGTTAACGAAATCTGTGTTTAAGCAATTCATGCCTGTCCATGTCGTGTGCGTTTATATGACTACCAACGCAAACGAGCAGTCGGAGGGCAAACGAATACTCGGAGCCATTTATTACTACCGACGCCCATAAACATCCGCTTAAAAATATGCAGATGCTTTGTTATCCCTTTTCCTTTGCCCTAAAATCTCAATGGGCCACCGGAAACACACACTGCAAGACACTTTACACTACCTCTTACAATTTTTAGTAAATACGCAACCGAACAAGTTGTATAAGGTTTTAGATAGCCTGAACACCCGCATCACAATTATGCATCGATGCGGATGCGTTTCCTTTCTTGTTTCTCCTCGAATAGGCCACCGGCTACTCACAAACAGCACGAAAGGCAACAACATATTTCTCAATTTTCGACAGTATCGTATGGGTGGAAGGCAGGCAAGATAAGCGCCTCCTTCGCGCCTCCTTAATGCCTCCCCCCGCGGGGAAACCGCGTCGGCAGCCTCCTCCCGCCTGTAGCTAACAGACCTGGGGCACCACGGTTTAGGCGATTGATCGCATCTACAGGATGTTCTGGATATTCGGTTCATCCACGAGTCTCACGCGTAGGTTCGCTGGTGGTGCGTAAGCTCACGCGAAATCAACAGAAAACGGTGAACATGAGAACTCTAATTTTTTGTTCATAAGGAGTTACTTACTATTTTAGTATGAGTAGTATGAGGTAGTGTCTTGCTATATTACAGCTGAATTCACCGCTCACGTGATACCGAATAGTGCCAACTTCGGTGTCACATGACGTGCGATTTGTGAGTAGCCCATTGGAGGGGAAAAGGAAATGAGAGCAGTGCATTGGGATACTTATTATGCAGATGTATATGGGCGGCGGTAGTCATCTAAAGGCTTCGACTAAATATGAAAAAAAAAACTAAAGGAAAATGGATTTGACCCGCCCGCTGTTATCTATTCAACTAGTACCAGTGCGAACATAAAGAAATGGATATCTGAACAACCTCTGAGTCATGTTACATTACTTAACATGCCAACTGCGGGTACTTGAGATAAGGCGATGTGATCGTTTCCGGATATCGACGTTGTTAACATCAACATTGCCTGTATCAAAGAGACTAGAGAGCAGGAATGCCTAGCTCAAATAATACCACCGTACTTCTTAACATTTACTTGTTAATTTATTAAAACAAAACAAGGCTCTAAAATAGAAAATCAATTTGGATTTTTTAAATGCGATTAAATATATGCGTCAAAATCATCAAATTGTTGCTGGCTGTAGTGAATGCGTTCAATACTGGCATGCGAGCCGGTATCTTGCGCTCGCATGATATCCCCGTAGAACACGCGTGTCATGCGGTTTATGAGTAGTTGGAGGCCTACTAGAGGGGATAGAAGGTAGGCAACGCATCTGCATATCGGTTGTGCGGATGTCTATCGGCATCGGCAGATAACTGCACGCCCCGAGTGCTCGTTTGCTCTCCTTGTGTATAACAAAAAAGGAAGAAAGAAGATCGTCAACAGATCTCGAGCGATAGCTTAGCTCATCTGGAATTCACAAACACAATTACGTCACGCGCTGACGCTATGATACTACGAGTAGCTCTCGTAAACACCAGAACCACTTTTGTATTCTTTTTAATATTGTGTGTTTATTACTGGGCAAACTGCAGTTTATGATTAGCAACAACAACATTAAATACGCGATGGCTGGCGATGATTCTACACCATAATAATTGATGTTATAAACACATACAATAAGCCGTTCCACAAAATTAAAATATAAAGTCATCGTTTACAACACAGAGCAAAAAAAACTAGCGCGGGTGTTCCCGAGTGAACATTTTTTTTAAGGAGGGCTTTTAGATGAGTTCTCTAAATCTCTAAATGATGGATAATCGAGCGAGCCGGTATCGATATTTATCGTTCAATGGCGGCTGGCTAGGGATGTACGACAACGATATATTTGAGAGAAGGAAACATCGCCTTAAACAAATATAACTTCCTAAGATTGTAACTAATATATTTATTTTCAATTTATTTAGAAGATATATAATTTCGAAAAAATCGCGCCAAAGTTAGTTCCCAAACAACCCACTGAACTTTATCATTATAATGTTATATTCATAACATTAATGCAATGTGCTCCATCTGCTGGATATATAAAGTACATCTACGTTATATGTCACAATTAAACAGAACTTTAACATACGTACCACACAAACATAAAATAGTAAACGAACAATATCTATCCATAACGTTTATCCTGTACTATCGACTTGAATGCACATCACTATAGACGGCAGAGGTAAAGGGCGAAGCAGAGCGAGCCGAAGAGCGAACACCGGTATGGTTTATTGTGTTCCATCTGAGAGGTTCACCAGATCAATGGCTGATAACATGCTGTCCTCGAACAGTTTGACACGTTTTTGGGATATAATAGGGGCTAAATGACTTCATTTATTGCGTAGCGATTCCCGGTAGTACAGATTTAGAAGGTAGCTGGATCATTTATTGTGATCCAGCTGCATACGAGTAAGTCACAAGTATACGTTAAGACATGTTTCGGTCTTTAAGTTACAAAAACCTACAATGAGTAAAGTGAGAGAAAAATTATGTAAAATTATCTAGAAAAAGAAGCCAAAAGGTCTTTTCAGCATTATTTGTACGTAGATTATGACATACATTTTCTTCGTCGATTTTTAATTCTTGCCTTCTTCTGTTTTAGACGTTATCTGCAACTGACGCGGCTGATCTTGTCGGATGCAGTTGTATGTAAGGCTCGTAAGTGAAGTAGGTTTCAAAGCGTGTAATATTGGAGTTTTGTGCTAAGCTCTCAGCAGTCCAGTACGTACTGCTCAGTACTCACAAACAACCTGAAGTTTTGTTGTCCAGTACGTACTACGCAGTACTTACGGACTGTAAACTGTGTCCAGTACCAAGTTAAACAAGACAATTCGAGGAGATCATGTGCTGTGTATGAAACATATTACTCAGGGGAACACTCGCGACACAAAGACGTGATGAAATTAAAATACATTCGGACTGAATGTAAATAATAGCACAAACTATGTAATTTATTACAATCTGCTCTGATGTCGAAGTCGCGGCATTCAGCTACTTACAATGTAAAAGACACCAACAACTGTTCAACCGCAGTTACAGACACAGAGTCACGTTACGACCGCAGCTACAAGTTCTTAAGGCCACTGAACAATAATAGATTACACACATAGATTTTTTAAATATATTGAGAAGGTAAGCTATAAATAATTAGCAAAAAAGTCACGCTTAGTGATGTATACAAAATAAGAGATGATGACATGAAATACCCGAGTATACATGCAGGCTGTACGGGCTGCACGCTAGAAGCGTTAGTACTCAATTCGAATATTATGTAAAATAATAGATGTCTGACATCTGTTCGAGTTGAACATTAGGAAAAAATATGAAGTGTTTTACAATTCTCGTTGTACACCTACATCATACATGCACGTGAACTGAAGTAGAGCAGACACTGCGCGCGGTGGTGTTCAGACACTCCAGTTGTGATGTGCAGGTGTAATGTGCCTCGCAACTGCACAGGCACAGATTAGCGGCTGCAGTTTCTGTGCGCGCAGTGGTGTTTAGACATTCTAGTTGTGATATGCAAGTATAAGGTGCCTCGCAACTGAACAGGCACGGATTGGCGCCAGTAGTTACTGTGCG
>JAFELO010001167.1:2092-21244 GCA_017140195.1 Eumaeus atala
GGACAACCCATCTGCGTAACAATAACGCAAATGTCCATGGGCGTCGGTAGTCATCAAAAGGCTCGGATTTCTCGTATGCCCCATTATGTTAAAAAAATGATGCTATACACATAATTTCGTGTCTTACTCATAAGACAGGAACGAAAATTCATAGTGTTCCTTGTTCAAGGTACATATTTATAGTTTTTGGAATTACTATAAACAAATAAAGAGGACTCAGTAAAACATAGAAGAGGCAAGACAGTCACATACATGGCAAGAATAATTTGAATAGAAAGTAGAAATCAACATTACCTACGGATACGGGCACGGACAAATAACAGCTAAAGTACCTACTGTAATTATTCTATCTTCTTCAATATTATGTGACACTAGTCTATATCTATAATAATAAATAGTTAAAATCAAACTGATCTTTGGCCATATTTTGTACAATATCCGCGCAAACATAGGACGGACTGCTAGTTAAGTATATAAATGTATTTTTCAAATCATTGTATTTCTTTTTGTATGAACCATCAAAGTTACAATGTTAATACGAGAAAAAGTGGATAATGGGGCGTATTTACTTACTAACATCGAATGGTGTTAATTATTTAAAAACTGAATTAATAAAAAGGAAAAAAAACATATAAAACCTCTTAAAACGTAACACAGCACGGTCGCAAGCTATATATTAAAGTGAATGTTACCTATAATGTTGGTTTAATGTTGCGAACTGTTGCAAACTTCGTACTGGGAGCGCCATCTGGTATCGTTTTCCGGCAACTTGTGAAGCCATCATAAACTTTCCAACCCGTGCACCACTGCGTCCACCGTAAATGTATTAGATGGTGCGAATAACATTCGTTGCATATTTATTATTTGTTATATTTTAAAATATTATTATCATTTAAATATTAATACATTTGCTATAAATAATATAAACTGCATCGTCTCGAAATTCTGATGGCCTTTAAACAAATAAATAGTAAAATTATTGATAACTATGTTAAGTTATGTGATATTGTTAGTTTGTGCTTATCTCATCACATATCACTTCAATTTGTATACACTTTCTACGCATACACGTAGCTTTAACTAATTTAAACAATCCAAACTTCCCAAAGTTTCCAGGAAGAAATCTTAATCTTATGAGGTCTCTTTTTTGGGTTTCTTGTTTTTGTCTAGTAATTTCATTACGCGTGTAAACACGTTTTACGTTAACCTACAACATACCATAATCATGATGTAGTTAGTCATTTCTTATAGTGAAAATTTCTTACACACACGCCAAGTCTTGACTTAAAAGGTACATATCGAACGACAACAGTTGGTCTGATATTAAATCTTTCCCCACGTAAATCTTTATGTCAACCTATTAGTTGTGGAAACCGGATGGATATTCAATATTCAAGAGCTCTGTTATGTCAATTCACACTGGCGGTGAAGGAAAACGTGAAACGTTTCGTAAAATATTGAACATACATATGATTCGGAAAAGTCACAAGGTAATCCACCTCTATGTTTTCTTACAACCTTGGTAGCCAAATATAGAAAGTTTTAATAATCACGACCTAAAAAAAAACGTTTTTTATATTTTAATTTTTAAGTGTTAATTTGTTCTTATTAATGTTGTATTCTACGTATGTATTCTCTTCTGTTACTGAGGGACTGCTTGACTGACTGACAGAAAATGCACAGCCAAAACTAGAAACTACAAATTTGGAACAGATGTTCCTTTTGAGATTTAAGTTGGGATTTTTTAGAAATTAAATACCTAGGGGGGAGTTGTAACTTTACCATGTAACGCAAGTAAAACCTCAGGGCTCTAAAAGTACACTTTAAATGATCCCCTTCTTGTTACTTTTTATTCTTCCGTTTGCGTACAAACTGCGTTTGTTTTACGCTTGCGTAAATAATCCGTGCAAGGCCGTAGTTGGCTCGTTACCGACGATATTATTTGTACAGCAATAAAGTTGATTTAATTAACGCATATGACCACGGCAAACATTTTTAGTACGCCTTACCTTGATTCGCACAACGCATAAAGTGTCTCATCTGAACGCAGCGATTCGATATCCTGATTATTAGTTGCCATTTGTGATGTCTATCTTTATGACTGTTTTACGACAGGGAATTTTATTGCGCGTTCGTTTCCCGCCACGTTGATTAGGCATATAGTTATTTTATTTGCGTTACCCATTATTATTGTTAAATTAATTGGATGGTCCGTATTAGTGGGAATGTTTGCGAGTATGTGTCTGTCCCTCGACGGTTTTCGGCTTGGCACTTGGCTTGGTTATGGTATAAATAGTATCGCCATTGATTTGAAAATTACTATTATTTCTATATGCAAATCATTCAAATTAAATATTAAGACAATATTTGAAAGGCCGTTGTTGGACTTCAGCGGATCCCGTGCGTCCACGCCAGTAGAAGTAGTCATCATCAACATGCTGGACTCTGTGGATGTGCTTCTTCCAATGACCGCCGAGGTTGCTACTCGCATCCGTCACGGACCAGAAACTGCACGGAGATCGTCTTTCCTCCTGGTGAAAGGTCGACCAACATTTCGTTTTCCAAAACGCGGCCTCCACTCCAGGACCTTGCTGGCCCATCTGCCATCTGATCTTCTGAGTGTGTGACCAGCCCATTGCCACTTCAGTGAGCTTGCTCTTTGCGCGATATCGGAAACTTCAGTTGTCTGCCTTATGATTTCATTACGAATACTTAGTAAAAGTAGTGTATAATATTAATACTGTACCAGTGCAGTGTATATAAATTGTAAAGATAGCAGAACTTAAGTTTATTCTCATTCCGCCAATCGCATAGAGGTATATAATAGGTAATACATGAGAAGTACTAATATCTACATATTGTTTCGCATTAAACACGTTTCTGAGCTCTATGATCGAGTTGGAGATAATCCACTTATTAGCCTCTATTACGGAGATGTGTCTATCTCAATGTATAGACATTGGTATTCAGGATCGGGGGATCCTATTTTTAACGTATTGGAAGCATTTACGCCGCATCGGCGCACCTCGGGTGGCGTATATGCCAGTGTGGTGTTTCTGAACTCCCTAGTAAGAGAACACTATCTCAGGATCAGGGCAACCTGAAATTATATTTCCTGCTAACCAATAAATTAGTGAAAACAGACGAGTTTTAAAATTTGATATTCATTTATAGATCTTAGTTTTTTGTATACATTGTACAAGGTTTTCCGGGAGTGTTCCATTGAACTCTACTCCTATGGGCCACATGAAACTCATAAACTGCACAAAACGCGACAGCTGTCACCTTGTGGTGGGACCTCTCTCGGTCATGCCGGCTATAACATTATTTATAGCTGAGTTAGTAGCCACTAGTATACGTGGGGTTCGACGAGGCCTGAGGGAGGCACTTGTGAACGCATCAACGGTAAGTGGCGTTGGTGTTCAATATGGATCGGTTTGTTTGCGCTGTGAATTGAGTCTGTGGTTGCGTTTAAATGCATTATTCACTATGTATGAGTAAAACAGTAAGCATATTATTCTTTTAGAAAGGGGCCATGCTGCAATGCATCTGAATTGGGATAGCTCGACCGGGTTGATACCTCCCTCTCAAAACACTGGTGTAAAGTGACTGTTATGTTGTCGCGTTTTGTGCTGTTTGTTAGTACCCTGTTGGAGGGGAAGAGGACAGGAGGGCGAAGTATCCACATGACAGCCTATAATGGCTGACGGTTGTAGTCAAACGGCTCAGATTTCTCGTTTGCCCCCCTATGCTATGAAAAAAAACAATAAAATAAGATGTTCCTACTATATGTATATTTTGTAGAGCTTGGCTTTAATTTTCATTTTTCATTCATTTTACATGTGCTTAGGTGTCGTCAAAAATGTTTTGTTGTAGCAATGGGCGGAGACGATGGTTATCGCATCACATATATTCAATTAATTACATAACCATCATCATCATCATTAATCAGCCCTTATCGGTCCACTGCTGGCCACGGGCCTCTCTCGATGAACGCCCAGACGACCGATCTCTTGCTACTCGCATCCATCCCGGACCGGTTACTACTACTATTAATTACACAATATAATTAATTATTTTCGGTTTATGAGAACAGAAACAAACGAGCAATAAATGTCATTTGGTGACCGATGCCCATTAGATACATCCGTACGTTTAATGATTGTGGACGAGACGCAATGGCGTAGCTTACGCACGCTTACTGTTACGCGTATCATATGACCGTGAAGTACCTATCTTCGGCTGCATTGTAATGGCTCCACTTCTTACAAAGCTTCACAGCGCCGTTCTTGTTCCTCATAATCACCAGCCGGACGACGTCCACTGCAGGACATAGGCTTCCCCCACAGGGCGCCACAGGTCACGATCACGAGCCACTTGCATCCAGCGGCCCCCCGCCACCTTAACCACGTCGTCAGTCCATCGGGTAGGAGGCCGTCCCACACTCCGTCTTTCCTGACTCTGGGCCTGTTATTGTTCATCTGTTCCTAAGAATTATCATATTATGTTATTGTGAACTTTCGGAGAGGTTGTGAGGGGCTGTCTGAAGCATTATGTGACTATTAGAATTGACCCACCGGTGGGTAATGGCTGCTCCTGCTGATCATCATCAGCTGATACCAGATGAAATCCCTTTTATTTCATCATCGCCGTGTCTTGGTCTGCTAGCCTAGCCCTACAAATAGGCCAATTCATATAATTTGGAGGACTGTCTTTCATAGCAGTGGCGTGGACATTAGGCCGCTGAATTAGCATTTCGTTTTGAGTCATCAGGTCAGGGTCAGTCTGCCTCTCAATCTATATTATCAGTTTATTTACAACTGAAAATATAGCTTGAGAGATATAGGTCATATTTTCAGTTGTAAATACTAGTCATTCAGGTATATTGTTAATTAAATAACTCTCGGGTAGGCAAATAGATGCAGGAAATTAGGGAGTTGCAAGGAATTCTGGAAAAATCTTAAATTGATCTGAGAAGAAGCTAGAAGTAGATCTAATCATTGATTAACGCTATTTGAAATGATTACAGTCCATTTTCAATTTAATCAATAGTCTGATGATATAAATTATGAAGGTCTACCCGGAATAATCCTTCCCTTTGATTGCGCTAATCTTCCTTTTAATTTACTAAATTATGTTGAACCCCAAGTTTAAAAACTCAAAAAGTGGTCCCTTTATTAGCCTCTAAGTATTGTTCAAGAGTTAGTAGGGAGGGACCCTCGATCTTTACTGGTTCATTATCGATGTTTTTTTCTCATTTTGTTCGTAACTCGGGATTGAATCGCCTTAAATCTCATCAATAACGACCGTTTTATCTCTGAAGTTGAATAAAAGTTATCTTTAGTGCTGAATATGTAGGATGCTATAATTAATAAAAACCGTCCTTTAATATCCGGATGTAGTTGGAATAGTTTATATTCTAATATCAATAATTTATCCTTTAGTATGTTTCATACATATTGACGCTACTATTAATGTTTTTTGTAATAATTTAATTTATTTCCTTTTTTAATGTAGGGGGGGGGGGGGCAATCGAGGTAATTTAATGACCATCTAATCCCATAAAGATCCGCATAAATGTTATTGCAGATACGGAATGGAGGTCCCATTCCGCTTCCCCTTCAGTGGACCAACGGTTATTTGCGAAATGCACAAAATGCGCTTCGCTGTCACTTTGCGCCGGTGTCATGTGAGCAAGCGGCACCTCCCCGATCGTGTCAGCCTGATTCAGCTGCTATGCAGCATGCCATTACCTCTTACCAAATACTTATTATAGATAGTACTTAATACACACTAACTATTCTCTCTTGGGGCTATGTCTACTACTCGCACAACTCATATATATACCTATAAGTTAGGTGATTTGGACGGAGTTGCTTCACTTTAATTCTCAATATTTCTTATCATAATTTAAGGTTATGAGAAGTCGCTTTCAATTCTCTAACCTTTACGGATCTCTCACATCGTAAACATTACATTCATATCTATATACATTCATATATATAAAACTGTATTTTCACAAAAGCGACTTGAAAATAATTAACAATTAGAGACCATTTATTATCTGTTCAAATTTTACTAGTCGCTTTCGAATTATAATTTTAACGACTTGAAATGCAAACCAAAACTCTTTAAATTATTATCTTTTGTTCTGATTTTTTTCTAAAAAAATATTCAAGAATAGATTTTTTGAATTTTATATGCTAATGGGAAGAGTAAAATTAAATTTAAAACTTTTCAAGTAGGAAAGGAATTTAGATAGGAATGTGGAAAATGAATACAGGATTTAACTGAGGAGATACGTAATAGCGAACAATGGAACTAGATGGAGGACACTACAAGTTGACTCCTTAATAGACATTGTATCACGATGGACATTAACTTGTATCTAGAAAGGTATAACTGATGCTATTTTACAAGTAGTCAAAAATAAAATAAAATCCATTGAAATAAAGTTTTAATTACAATCGTTACATAATTTTACTCATAATAATTAATAGGTACATATTCTATAAATATCTATATAGAACATTTATTATTAAGCGGATATATTCGATTTGGTCACACTTAGATTGTCGTTAATGAAAATGAGTCAATTTTAATTACAAGCCTCAATATTGCATTAAACGAAGTACGGTGACCTTTGTTAGACGTCCCTTAAACTAAGCGCACATAATTCAACCATCGCCCGAATTATACATGTGCAAATAAAAGTAAATTTGTATAAATATTGTTATATTTAACCAAACCTAAGTAAATTTTGACAAGCTTAAGTATTGTAGAATTGTTGTACACTCGCTTATTTATACAAATTAATAAAATTTGCACAAATATGAATCAATGTTTTAATCCGATAGTTGCGTTAGTGTACTCGTTTCTTAAAGTGAAAAATCAAGTATTATTGCTACAAAACTGCTTACTGTTAATGTATAATAAATTATCTTAGAAAATCTATGATCAACCGATGTACTATAAGTTTCTACTAATTATTATTTAAACATATCAGTGCCACTAAAATTATGTTTTGCAATTTACAACAACAAACTTAAATTTCCTATTATTTAAATTATAGTAATTTGAAACTATAAAGAAATCCTAAATTAAGGCAATACCCTGATCTAGATTTACAAAACATATTTCCGTAACACTGATACTACGTTTAGTTACACAATTGTAAGAGCGGAGATGCGGTAATTGATTTAAGCTAAACTTCGATGTGTATGTTCAACCCCTTACAATTGCAAACTGTAGTCATTAAAATAAAAATATTGCCATCTGCTTAGTCAATCCCTTAATTGCTTTAATTGAGTTTAGTGTGAATATTTTATGCCATAATTTACTTCAACATTGACATTGTTATTTAGGATAACACTATTCACATGAGCGTATGCGTTTACTGTATAAAATAAAAAATATTCAGGATAAATTTATTTACATGTATTCTAATAATACTTTTAAACAATATTTATAGTTTATTTCGATACATCGAACGTGAGAAAACAGTCCCCATTGATTTGTACATTGATGATAAACTAAGAAATAGAAAATCTACAAAAAAAACTTCAATTATGTACAAAGACAACAACAACAACTGATCCGACGAGATGTTGCACGCTCCACGCCTACAACAAACAAAACGTTCTGCGCACTGTTACCCCTTTCCAAAATGATCTTAAATAAATATTCGATCGCTTCAAAAACGATTTATTTTAAAAAGAAAACCTCTTTGTAACTGGAAGATCTGATAAATACTTTTCTTTTATATAAGTTTTACAAAAATTAAGATAAATACGCTAGAAATTCACTAAAATCACTAATTTAATTACACATAAAGGGTTCGATCTTCATAAATAAAGGTCCAGGTATTCTTAACTCTATAAAAATACTGAGCAACATTTTCAAGTAAGTTCTAAGACAACCGTCGATATTCACATGAAATTATTTCTTTTAATTAAGTACAAATTAACAAATTACTTTTTACATTATCATATTCTGTGCCTTTAAATTTAGAAATTCCAAAATTATTCTACACGTTAATAGAATAAATGCTGTTGCGAAATTATATTAATAACTATTTCTATAATGTTTATCAGCAAAGTCTTAATTTGCTTTATCAGCAGTCATACTTCGCTCTAACAGCAAAGCCCGCTATGTTCCGTCGACTGTTGCGTAGGACACTGTCACTGTGAATACAAGAGTCTGTGGTGACTGTCGCTGCAGCCGCCCGCCCATCCGTGCTTTACCTGCAACAACACGTATCACTTTAGTAATAGCACCTATATATATATATATATATATCACTGCTTGCGTTCTCGATTATAAACGCGATATGTTCTCACAAATCATTGTCTATCTCCAAGTTCCACGATAGTACTAAAACTTTATCGGCACGATTGAAGTAATCCAGTAATATCCTAAATATGTAAATGAATGTGTTTATAAAAACTGAATGAACGTGCACATTGACAAAAGAAATATACCAAAAAGAATAGCGGTATTTAAATTACCGAAAAAACAAGGTCCAAGATAGTTGATACTATCTGAGCGTCGCCGTCCGAGCCCTCCGCCGTGTTCACACATGGCAGCCGAAAAAAAAAGCTAAAACCAATCGAGAGGAGGTGACGAAACGTTCAGTCTCATTATCTGAGAATTTATTAACGAATCGCTCGGACCGGAAAACCGAAATGTGAAAGAAATAAAAATTTGACCTCCGCCGCGGTCATCTAAACGTCAATGAAAAAAAGAATCGAACAGGTTTGCCGGACCCGCGCTGAATGAAACAGAGAAGGACCCGGGAATCATGAGATAAGAGGCAAGATTAGGGCGACGGAAAAATAAAGCTTTAATGTGGATTTGGTGTTGAATGAAGAGGGCCCCATTGATACTTCAACCCACGCACGAACGCTATCTGTAGCCAGCCACTGTCGACGCCCTGAACAATACTACGTACTCTCATAAATATGCGTTTTTTTACTTCGTAAAACAATTCCCAATTTATATTATTCAAATATAATATAATTATATTTCTGTGAATGTAATTAAAGTTGTAGCGGATAAACAGAGGTAGGGCCGTTTCCGTAGATCCTTACTAACATTTACTTTTGCAAATGTTTGGATTCTATTTGCATTTGAACGGTATGACGTGAATAATTAATTTAAGCAATTAATAGGTATTCATTGCTTGTGGTCTTTTCGTAACAGTTAAACAACATAACTGTTAAAAAAAGAATTATTTTTCATCTAATAGCAGATATATAACTCTGAAGGTCTTTAGTTAAGAATTTATGTAATTGGTGATTACTATTGGTATGTAAAAATAGGAAACTGCTAGTGTAAAATAGTGTAATAATTGATAACTACATAAATGTACATTTTATTCTATTATACTATACACAATAAATGTTTCAATATCTAGTTCAGTGGAATAAATTAACGATATTCAATGTTAGACAATCGTTTCACTAGTATGAGTGTTTCGTATCGTTTTTAATTAGGTACCTAATTCTTATCAGTTTGAGTGAATTAAATGACTGCACATTACTCTTCTCAATCTTCGCTTATCTTGTTTTGTACAATGTATTAAGTGGACACAATGCGGCATCAATATTACTTACTTCAAAAGCGAGTCATGTATGTTATTTGAGTTAAAACAGTGACTGTCGATTTCGATGCATTCTTTTTGGGTTATCTTTGAAGGAATGCCGTGATAAGAAGTTATTTTTGCGTCATGGAATTTGCACGGCAAAAAGGCGTGAAAACGAAAATAATACAAAAAGTCATAGACGTGAATTTGTGAGCGTTCGGTTAGAACAAAATTCCCCGCGCAACCTCCGTGTGCGGCGGTGTCGACGTCGCGATTTATTGTAAAGAGACCAGGATGCCTCGGACCATTCTAAGAAATCCTTCGGAGACTCTTAGAAACTTGTCACTATATCCCGGGTAGCTTGTCAGAATTTGTCCTGCTACATTCATCTGAGATGGTGGCACTGATAACCTTTAATGTTCCTGTAATATGCCAACATTATGCTAATACAGAATTCATTATTTATTTGAACTCGTGGTAAAAAATAATGCGTTTCGACCTTCTAGGAAATAATCTGAACTCTAAAAGATATCACTTATATGTCCTACGTTTGACATAACCTGATCAAAGTGAAAATAAAATTGTACAATTTAAAAGCTACCTCATTACTTAATCGCACTTAATTCACAAGCCCCGGTGACTCTAAAATTTATTGTCTTCATCATCATATATCGCAAAGGAATTTGTGCTATATGATATATTTAGAATAATGATATTGTATACAGGTGTCATGTTAACATATCGTAATAAATTGCATATGTTATGTGCGAGTTCTCTATACTCATTCGATTATTCCATCGTATTTAAAACCCAATGCAGATATGTAATTTGGGTAGGTCAGCGTACGTAGGTGTGGGTTCTCCGACAGTGACAAATGACACAAGATTGCAATCTCCTCTTCTCCCTCCCGACGGGCCTCCATTGTTTTCAATTACCGACGTGACACCGCCTGAACCTCCGTTACTACACCGCACTGCTTATGGTCCTCCATATCTTTACAACCATCATTCATTTAGACTTCTCACTCATTTGCATAACCTTGAATCAGTTAAGCTCCAACACTATGTTTTCGGGGTGAACTGTCAATTTTCATATCTATATATACATATTAAAAGGAATAATTTTTGAATAGATTAATTGTTAACTTTTATTATTTGAATAAAGTGGGATGAAAAATTTTGCCTATCGGTACGTCTATCGGCAATTAACGTATGGTTTTCAAAATATGACGTATCCAAATCAATGAAATTGTTAACGACGAAAACATTGATTCTTATTATATAAAATTGCCGTGTAACTGATGGAATGAATTTAGACATAAGCTATATTTAAAAACTAACAAATAAACATAAAATAATGACCTCATAAGTCTGTGTACTAAGCAGCTAATCTGTGATTAAAGTGAGATTAAAGAATATTTTAATCTTTTTATTAGATTATAGCCATTTGTTAGGGATTATATCGCGTTTTATAATATTATATGATACCTACTACTATAAAACATATTATCATCCTTCTATATCTTAAGAGAAGTTGCTGCGAAAAATAAATTAAGTAATAATCACCTTTTATAAAATGGCTTGAAAGCTGCAGAACCTTCGTGGTGCTGATTAGGCTGATGGTTGTTAGTGTGGTGAGCATTGTGGTAGGGATCACGCTGTGGCGACTGCTGGTGTCGCGGGAAACAGTACCCTGACCCGCCGCCTCCGCTGCCCAAAGGATTGGCCACACTCGGAACTTTCATGTTAGGCGGCGTTTGGGGAGGTGTATCAGTCTGTACATCGGGGAACGAGGCTGGGTGAACACAGGGATGCTGTCCTCCATACTGAGCCCCGGGGAAACCTCCGTACCGCCCGTAGGAACCACTGGCAGGGCTTGCGGCTGCTGTCGCTGGTAATGCGAATCCATTTGAAGTACCATCGCCTGCTGACGACCTCTCCGGTCCTTGGCCATAGCCATGCTGAGGCCAGGGCTGTGCTGCGGGCGGCGGAGTTTTACACGCCGCTGTGTCCGCTAAAGACCAAATCTTGGGCTTGGAAGCTGGAATTGGTACGCCGCACTCCGATGTTCCACGCTTGGATTCTTCTTTAATGCCGTATCCCAGCAGTTGACTGTGCATGCCCTGAAGCAATTCGTCGCCTTTGCGCTCGTCATCTGTAAAGATAATCGTACACCGTTACAATACGTCCAAAAGGTCATAAATCGCAATAGCAATAAAAGGGATAACATTGTTAGGTCAATACAACGTAAGTTTCGGCTCGTAAGTGCTGTATCTTCGGCCTCCCTTGGCAAAGTCGTGTGAAAATACGTTTGGCGTGCAGTGACCCATTCGTTAAGTGGTTATCCGATTAGCGAAGTGAAAATACCACTTTGGGGCGCGACACCCCCGCCGCGGGCGAAGCGATCCCTTTCGTATTTAAGCTGGCCATTTATTTCGCATTTCCTCCCCCTCTGATACCCCCTACGCCGCTCCGCGCGGAATGCGCCGCGACCCACACAATTAATGGTCAACCTCGCGTCTCGTTCCCATTTAGCCCCTTTCGAATATTTCCTTTTTACCATTCAAAATTGGTCATTTCTCTTCATGATTTCAACATTTATTGAATGTACGGCTTATTGTAACACACAAACTGCGGAACGTCTCGGTAATACGTTTATGAATATTTAAAAAGAATTTTTCGAAATAATTTTTTTTTCAACTATCCACGTTTTTGGAATAAATAATTTGTTTAATAACACACATTAGTATTTGCCTCTCAGTTTTTAAACGTTAATTTTTCATCAAACCTCAAATGTTATGAAAATCTTTATAAATATTACTATAGTATTACAATTAATTTGAATTTTCTAATAATGATATGATAAGATTTATGCTTGTTTATTACAAACCTAATAGCAAAGAAACATAATAAAGATTGCCAAAATATAAGTAAAAGTTAATTTTACGACAAACTCTAACAAAGTTATATACAATTAAACAGAAATGTTTATTCGGCAAAATTTTATAAGGCTCTAAGTATTATCATAATACCATTTTCCGTTGTAAAGTGGCTTTTGGGCACGAGGGTTTTGGCGGGTGTAATGAAATTCTAAGTCCTGGTTCACTGGGAGGCGAGGCATTTCGCTTTATTCCATTTAATGCTGACTGCTCCTAGCTTTTAAGAGGGGTTATCCGCCTTGCCCTTCGCGAGGGGTAAAAGGGCCACCGATACTCGGCGCGAAGATATTAACCCGGCAAATTGTTTTAATTTTCATTGTATTAATCTAATAAGGGCCCACAAGTATCGCAGATAAGCACGAATTTGATCTCGTTACGTTTTATTTACGTATTATGCATTTAGATAATTTCATTGCTTATTGTGTGTCATTTTTGATTCAATTTGTCGCATTTATTAGCCATCTTTTCTCGTTTGATGTTTGATCTTATGGCCTATTTTAATTTAACTTAGCGAACATTTGAAGTTATTTATACATCCTTGTTACACATTTCATCTCAATCGCATTAATAGAACTTAAAAAATCCTACGTATTAATAAGAATAGAGCCAGGAGTAATTACGAGTTTACATTTCGCTGTTAAGTTTTGTGAATGTTAATTATTTATTTGGTATTTTATTCTTTTCCTTAGAAAGGGTTTGGCAGCTTTACAGCCAAATTAGACAAGTAGGACCGAGTCGACTCTCTCTTAATCTCTCGCACATCTCACTAATGCTAATAAAAGGAATATTTATTTTATACACATGATACCTAATTACTTACGTTCCTGTTACATTAGAATGACACATGAAATGTGTTGGTCGATGCCATTAATTCACCGTTTCTGCGAAGTATGTGTTAGAGAAAGACGGGAAAAGAGTTTTCTCGGTAGCTTTGTAGGGAACAACGAGTACTGGGGTCACATGATGCTATGCCCACAGACACTCGCAACACACAATTGTATATAGTTTTTTTAATAATTCCTTACAAGGTAATAAAAATAGTTGTTGCAAAAAACCTTTTTTTTAGCCAAGCTTTTCATTTCACAGAAATAAAAGTTAAGTTCAAACAACGCTATTTAAATAATAAATAACGCTCTTGCAAAAATGTTAAATTATTAAATAGTCACGTGTTCATGACCGATGTTGCCATAACGAATCCAATACCCATGCAACACTTTCAACCCCAAATATGCAAAGATTTATCCGCAAGCCCCGCGGCCGTGACGAAAATCTGCACCTCAAGTGCTTTTGCCTCTAGTCAGCGAGAGGGGGAGGGGGCAAAGTTAAAGATAACCCCACTTTCCTCCAGCCATACAAGGGGGCAAAGTTAAAACTCTCTTACCCTTTGCCCCGTTCCGGCTCGAAACTAAGCCACTGCACTTATTGCATTTACAATATTTGTCGTTGTCCATTAACACGGAGGATTAATATTTTGTTACGTCTAAAATTTATGCGTTGGGGTGTGGGCTAACGCTATTCATGAGTGTGTGTTTGTTTGCGAACGTCTATCGTGCGAACTATTGTGTTTGCCGCGGATGATATATTGCGCGTCGTCCGTAGCGTGTTTGGTTAGGTGCGTGTACGATCTGTGGATTATTTATAATCTCGTGTTGTACGTTGTATTGTAAATGGTGACGCGTTATTGAATGAATGCATGAATGAACCTATTGCCGTTCACGGTTGAACGTGGGCCTCACCACACAGCACCAACCATCCCGATCCTGGGCAGCCCGCATCCATCTGTCACCCGCTACCTTTCTTCAGTCGCCATTTCACCGAGTAACAGGGAGTGTTATTGGCGGTGTTTGAATTGAATAAATTACTGGAAAATCATTGTATGCTAACTTAGTCTTTTAGGAAATCTTATTAGATTGATGATTTATGAGCACTTTCCTAAAGTCCGGGGCCCCGCTCCTATTGAGTGGGGGCAGCTCACGCGCGACAGCTAAAGTTGACCTTGCATTAATTGAGGGGTGTTGAACAATCGTGATTGGGCGGAACCATCCCCTACGCAAGAGCCAAGCCAAACCAGAAGGTTAACTTTTTTCGAAGACCACGCGGCGAAATTGCGAGCACCAACTATCGTTTATAAATATTAATTAACATTAGGTCTTTGGATGGCTTATCATACCTGTTTATTAAAAAGTGAATTCACATTATCTCATCCTAGCAGAATTTGACAACAGCGGCCACCTGAAATGAGACAAGCCTTCTGTGCGGGGGCATATTATACTGCAAGGGTGCTTACGTAGACACCAGTGCAAACTAGACCATGACACTGTCATGACTCCATACAATGAGATGTTTATTCCTGTTGTTACTGTCATTGGTGCCACAAATAGGTTCAGTAGTATTGGGGATGTCCCCTCGCCCACTCAAGATTTTCTTCTTTCCCTCCAATGAGCCACCGAATACTTACAAAACCACACGAAACGCGAAAGTATGTAAGTAGTATCTTCCAGTTATCTAACGGGTTTTAACGAGATACTTAAAATAATTATTACAAGGTACTGGCTAAGTTTTTAGTAATTACCTTGCTCGATGTTTCGACCTGGTTACACCAGCCGTGGTCACGAGTCGGCTTGTGTACAAAATGTGTAACAAACGTGAAAGTCCCAAACAATTATTAGCCATTAATGTCACTTTGCGACGGCATCGTTTGAGAGAGAGCCTCGATCTTGGCGGCCCAATTCAGGAGCAATGAAACATAACACTTCTCTTACCGACTGACTTGTCATCCGAATAATCCGTGTTTGTATGAATATATAACGAGGGATCAACATCAGAAATGGCGAGTGCAACTAATATCGGCCGTGTGTCACGCAGACATTTAATAATAACAAGTCGTGCGGTGACACAAGCGCGGAATCATGAGTCGCCACGTGCCAGTAAGCCTGTGGGGCCGCACGCGGTGGCGGGGGCCCGAAATTGCAATAACTCATCGAAGACCATATACGCTTTGAATTTCGAATTTGGCGTTAGGAAATGGTAAAATCGAACAATTCGATTTTCGAAAATCGTATCCAATGGTGGAATGGGTTGTTAAGAATTAAGAAATTTACGATCTCAACATCAAATTACAATAACGTTATTTGAAATTTTGAAATTTGAAAATTGAACCTCTACTTGTAACATATGAAATTTACAGAGCAATGCTGAATTTACTGGGCGATAATCTACGAGCTTTTTGGTAAAAACTTTAAACGTCAAAAATATAAAAAACCTATCTTCAGACCAGCTTCTTCTCACGGTAGGCAGAGGGAAGAGAGTGCTACACAATCTCATAATCCTTAGAGATATGTCTTGCTTGCTCCGCACTCATTATTTTCCTCATACTATGGCTCTCGACATCACCTTCAGAGAGTACCCAATCAATCTGACCGCGGCTAGTTGCCTTCTTCCGTACCTGTATCCCACCACTTTCCGTCTAACTATATATTGGTTTATAAAAGTATATAGCACTAGTTAATAGAAGCTCGTTTGTAAATACCTAACACATAGATGATATTTCGACTTTTTTTTCGGACCTTAACTTGTGCTGTGGAAGCGGAGGGAAACCCAATCGTCTATGGATTACATCGTTTCGCTGTCGTCCATAATGGTTCAGTTCAAGGCCAATAAATATCCACTTACCTTTTGCACATCATAGGGGGCCAAACGGGCAGTCAATATTTTATAACGACTACCGACCCCCACAAACATCTGCATTTACAGATTTGTTGCCTTGCGCCATACGATCAAAGCCATTGGACGGCGGCTACTCACGCGTAAGAGACGCGTTAACATAGCCATTATTTCAAGGCGGTATCGGGAAGTACTTGCCCGGTCGTGCTGGTCGGGAACCATTAAATATATCCAATCAAAATTTTGTATGAATTGGTTGTTAGTTGTATACACGGTGCTGGCGCACTCTCGACTTGTGTTAATAGAGTTCTGTTTTGATTGGGATGATCAAGACGATTTATTTGTATTGCCCTGTGAGGTCTGGATCGACATACGCAAAGGGCCCGTGAGGGTGGACACACGAAATAGGTCAAACATCTCACCTTACCGCTGGAACATTCTTGAAGGTATTTACGTAAATAATGCAGAGAGAAGGGTCATAAGATGCTGGTGCTTCTGGATGATGAATATCGTATTTTATTATCACTATCAGCCGTCCCTGAAGCCACTCTGTGATATAACACGGTTTCATATACAGATATACAAGTTGACCAATTGCTACTTTAAGAAGTAGTGAAATTGTTTCATTGTAGCTGAATTCGGGTAGCTCGGCCAGGATTACCTTTACCTCTCGCTAACATGATATCGTCTTAAAAGTGAGGGCTATTTACGTTACGAGCGGTTTTTTTGGAGTCAATTGTGAAATAGGGTGAAGGAAGACGACGCATCTGCATAACCATTAACCGTGCGAATGTCACTGAGTGAATCCAAAAGGTGTTTTGTTGTAGACACTCCTTAAAAAGAGGTCAACCCCAGAATGTAGCCTAACCTACTACAATGTATACCCAAGCACTTAAATCATAAAGTCTCATTTGCCTAATCGATTAAACAATCCCGATTGTGTTCCCAAATAAAATTTGTTGATTGTTATTTTATTTTTATTGATGTGATATTTTGGTTCACCAACGCATTAAATCAACCATTTATTACCATTTCGTGTGTACGAGTTTCCATAACGCCTTTGTCGGATAAAATCTTCCAATTTAAAAAGTATTCTAAATTGTTCAGATTGTTGTGTATTAATTCGAATATTATCTCCTTCTTACAAGTGTTTACTGCATCATTATTTATTAGTAACTGCTGGAATATATCTATATCAATTTCTGATTGGATAAGAAGAATGGAGGAAGACTATGTTAATTTTTTATTTTTGTCTTAAGTACTTACGTATTTTAAATTTAAAAACATTATTTGTCTTAAGTACTTACGTATTTTAAATTTAAAAACATTATTTGATCAAATGGTAGACATTTATTCAAACAATGTTTTGAATTTGTTTTCACCGCGTTACTCCTTCAAGGAACATATTAATTAAGGTATTAATTGGAGATAAATGTAAGGTAAATGTATTAATTGGAGATGATGGGCCCCAGAGGCTTTTAAATGCTATAAAGAGTTTTATCCGCATAAATGTTGTTCTATTTTAATGGACCTAAGCCCAACGTAAAATCTAGATCTATAGCTTTATAATTTTTACAATCCACTTTAAAAGGTCCATTGCAGCTGTGTATTTAAAAGATTTATGTAAAAACAGATTATGCCGAAGTGGACAAGAATTGACATTACTGACGAATTGCTAGTGAATAAATTTGTTTGAAATTTGATCGGTAGGTCACACCAAGCCGGTTGTCCCCTAATTTTTAACCTTGACCCTAATTCTTAAATTTCTAAAAAAGAAAATGTTATACCAACTTATGTTACGCCAATGACGTGTAGATTTACTATTTTATGCGTAATGATTTATTGCGAATGTCTTTTGGTCCAGATGATCGAGAGGTTAGATCAACTCAAATCATTGTATTGGACTCTTGCTCGGACACACATTTAGGCCTGATGTGGCGATTGTTGGATCACATTATCACATTATTATCAACGTAAATGTGATCAGATGATCACATCACAGCGCCATTTTTATATTTATCTGAATTTAAATATTTCATGGTAGTATCATTATAATATATTAGTGCTAAATCAATGGAGTCAATACTTTAGGCATAGGCTACTTCGATCTAAATATAATCTAGTCACGCTTTAATTGACATTAATTCCTTCATTTTCTGTACTGCGTATTTTTTGTAAAGTAGGCTGTAAGTACTTATTTTGCAACTGAGTCATACATAAAGCCGCGATACTCATTCAAGTAGTACACGATGTTTTGAATGTCACAAAGGTCCCATCGAAAGCGGTTATTAAAGATGTTTTATGGCGCAACGCCGAGCCGATCTGAGTGCACTTTGCGGCCAACAATAGTTGGCTTCATTAGCGGACGTATGGCGGGCGTTATCCGTGACGCCCTCGCCACACCATTAGCCCCCGGGCCTGGGATAAAAACACTCGAAAATCATACCGATGCCCACTTATTTATGTTGTTGACAAGCGCAACTAACACACCCCACGTCTGTATTTTAGTGTCGAAACATAAAATTTCATAATTATGAAACGGTAGTTGTAGATGTGTGGAATTATATAGCATTTGAGGATAATCATAAAACTGAAAATAATACAAAAAATTATTTGTTACTTGAAAGTATATAGAAACTACAATAATGAAACGATAATTCAAAATATATCTTCAGTCATAATTCCATATTTTCGGATGTCGTTGAATAAAATTATTTGAATATCGAACAACAATTGAAGATACAAATGAAAGATTTAAAGCCCCTTAACCTTACTTCTGTCTTCGTAGATGTAAATCCGCGGACAAATCCACGTGTGGGCAGATTCCCGACTGAAGCTGTACCTACGGAAGAAACGTCGTCAAATTCGAGTTCGGGCGCCGCCCCCTTTACTACAAACAGGAAATCCGGGAGCGAGGAGCGGTTACGCAGTTACACGCCTGAGACCTCCCCCCCTCCTCGAACGCCCC
>JAFELO010001167.1:21273-97143 GCA_017140195.1 Eumaeus atala
CTCACGCCGCCCCCTTACACCCCCTCGCGACCGGGTTATACCAATTCACTCGATTTATACACCGACTATATTAAAACAATTTTAAACGTTCTGTCTTGATTGAAACATGAATCGCAGACGCGCCAGCATCGCATTCGCATTTGCACAGACACAGAAATAAATATAAAATTTCGCTGGCAATTATACTATTTAAATATAAGTAATATCAACATCCAAGAGTAAATATTGTGCTCTGACACAACATTGACTGTGGGTGTTAAAACAGATTGAACACGGACTGAATGTTGTGCAAGTAATATCAACAACTAGAGTCAACGTTCTGTCAGATGTGACCAAAAATTGGACACCATTGAATAGATGTCATAGAAATAATATCAACACCCAAAAGTCAAAAAAATACCATTAACTGATCAACAACCAAGAGTCAATGTTATGTCAGAAGTGACCAAAGGTTAAACATTGACTAGTAGATGTCATGTAAGACATTGAGGACAACGAACCTTTGTTTGATTTAATTTTGTCATCTTGATCCTTCTCTTCGTCGGAGAGCATTGTATCATCATCATCGTCGGTCTTATTCTTGGGCTCCCACGTCATTTTGTTCTCCTTCTTCAGGCGACGTCGGGCGTTCGCGAACCACGTGGAGACCTGGGTGAGAGTCATCTTGGTGATGATAGCTAGCATGATCTTCTCGCCTTTCGTTGGATAGGGGTTCTTTTTGTGCTCGTTGAGCCACGCTTTCAGCGTCGCAGTGGACTCCCTTGTGGCGTTTTTCCGCCTGGCTGCTAAATCGTACCCCGCACCGTATCTGTTAACAAACACAAGTTTATCCATATACCTACTACTAGAGTGTCACGCTTCCCGCCTCAGTCACATTCGCAGGAGTTGCGCAGTTGTGTCCGCCATTTTGTATTCAAGAATGTGTCGCTTATGAGATATTTCATACTCATAATACAAGCTTAGTTGTAAGTGCTAAAAATATTTATATTGTCTGTCATGGTGTGTGTGTGTGTGTGTGTGTGTGTGTGTGTGTGTGTGTGTGTGTGTGTGTGTGTGTGTGTGTGTGTGTGTGTGTGTGTGTGTGTGTGTGCGTGTGTGTGTGTGTGTGTGTGAAAGGAACACCATTTCAAAGTGATCCCAGTTAACAATTTAATAAATATTTTCAACGCGCTTGGAAAAATTTAAAACGATTACTTGTTTATTGAATTAAGACAAGTAATGGGTAAAATGCTAGGCTACAATTATTGGAATGAACCTCCCTGAATTTTAAAATCCGTTCAGAGCCTCCTCTTTATAATCTTTTCGTTATAAAAAACACAAAAACGTATTGTCGACAGTAAAAAGCGTTACAAAAGACAAGCGTGTGTTCGTATAGAATTTAAAAGCCCCAAAACTTATTTGCCTCGTTTGATATGCGTTTGTGGCGTCGCCTTAGCCCCGCTACACATATTATCAGGTTCGATTTTCACGACATGACAAAGGCGGCCTGAGGGGCTCAATAAATAGGCTGCTGCTTGGAAATAGTTAAAAAAGGCCCCGTGGTGAGTTGTGATCACACAAATTGGGGCCCTACGCACTGGGGACAAGGCCTAATATGTGGCGATGAGGCCGGAGTACATCGCACGTGATCTGAATTAGATTTGGAAACAGATTGCAACGTTTTGATTCGCTTTTTTCAGTGAACGCCACTGAAAGCACATTTAAGGTTTATTAGGGACGATAAAAGCGGTGCTGACAATTCTGTATCGATGTTAACTATTTATTATTATTGTGTTTTTGTTATACTGTGTCGTTTTATAGAAAGAAACAATACAAATGAAATAAGAAACAACACAGTTAGTAAGTAATTGATTTTATTCTATATGTCGATTGTGTATGACTAATATTAGAAATGAAAATGTCTGTCTTTTTGTTTTAATGGTATGCAACATATTATTGGTACTGTTAAAATGTAAATGTTACTTAGAAGTTCGTCAGTTTTTAGTGGGTAAAAATAAAGTACGAAAACACTATGGCTTCGTGGTCAGGCATTTTATTGTATTATTTACGTAGTATACCTACATACACACAAGCTGTAAGAGAAATGTGAATAGTCATAACTAATTAATTGCACTTTTCAGTAAGATCTAAAATGGTACACTGTGATGCCGAAACATTAAGGAATATCAAATGTTTAATTGAATCACCAAATGTCTTGTCAAGTAGTCTATAGTAGAAGTTCATAATTCATCAAAAATGTTATATTAGACGGGACGGGATAAGACGGGGTACCAACATTTATTGACGTACTCTTGAAAATTATTAGTGATTATTGTATTATTTTCATGATAAATTAAGAAGAAAATACGTGTTGGTACGGGTTTTATTAACTTTTTTGTCCCCTCCAATGGGAATCCTCCACATTAACCGCACAAAACGCAATTCTGGAGATGTCACTTTACAGCGGTATTCTGTGAGCGAGAGGGACCTGCCAGGTCGTGCCGGCCCAATTCCGTTGCATAGGAGGACGTAGTGTCATGTACTATGCATGGCACTACCTCCTCCTATGCAGCATGGCACTACCTCTTCCTAAAATTACAATATATAGCCTATGTTAAAATATTTTTTCAAATCGGTGCAGTAGTTTCGGTGCCTATTAAATGTAAACGAATAAACAATCAAATGCTTCCTGTTTACAAAGTTAGTAAATAAAAATACCTAATATTTTATATGTACGTTCCGTTACATTTAATTGAAACATTTTAGGTAACTAATTGTTTAAAATTTCACTAAGCGAAACAGGTCATCATGATACTGAACATTGTCGTTATAATGAATCAATATTTATGTGTAACATTAGTACATTTAAATATTTATATGTACCTATGAAATGTAGTACTCAGTATCAAGTTATATAATATCAGGCTCGCTGTTGGTGGATAATTTAAATTAGTACAGTCACGTGATTTTTACACCAATGCGCAACGCACAGGAGAGTATTAGCTTTAGTTTAAAATGTCAGTAGAACTAATCCGATCAAATATAGTTGATAGAAGTACAACTATATAAAACTATATAAAAAGGTGTATTTAATTATATAAAACAGAACTAAAACAATGTTTGTTAATAATAATAAAAATAAAATAAGCTATAAATTGTAGGCAGCTACTTTCCTATAATGTGTCGTAGTGTCACGAGCGGTCAAGAGGAAGTGACAAGTTAAATAATGTAGACAGTTGTGCATATGCGCTACACATCGATCAATAACACGAGGGTGCTGTCTCCAATGTTGCCTTTTATTTTTCGAGGCTCTGTACCCAAAAGGTAAAGATGAGACCCCATTATTATGACTCCTATAACCATGTGCCAGTCTGTCCGTCACCAGATAGTTCAAATTTGAAAATTTCTCAGATTGGAAATTCACAAGTCGCTGTTATAATAAATACTTCGCACCCGGGTCTAATTCGTACACGACCGGTTTCTTAAATGTATAAAACAATTTTAACGATTTGAAATGCTGAGCTAACATTAGAATTAGTAACATGGAAAATACACTAGACGCTGCGACCTTCTAGAAGTATATCAATTGCTTTTTATAGGATTATACTGCAAGTGATATGAGATATGTAATTTAATTCTACTGTATTATCTTGAATTCATAATCTATCTTTTATCTAAGTTTGTTATGTTTCTCGATTTGTTTACCTGTTAACATTTGGCTCACTGTACTCAGTAGGTACTGGATGTACAGTTAAGGTCCCGACGGAGGCACATGGGCGTCGTAACGCAGACGTGGGAGTGGGTGTGGGTGCATCGATCGAGCGCCATCTTGCACCCAACATCGGTTATAAACCCGATACTTGGTTTCCTTTTTATCATTTCACTAGTAACGCCTCCTTCACATTTAACTAGAAGAGTGTAGACTAGATCGCTCCTGTCTGGCACAGGGTGGCAAACGGACAATCGAAGCTACGTGACAACTACAGACGCCATCAGACATCCCCACAAATGTCATATAGACGCGTGATGATTGCGGTCTCGCCTCCAATGGGCTTCCACTTATCTAATGACTCGTGCAATCGATAGCCCGCGCAAGAGAAAATTTACCACTTAAATTCTTAACAGGCTAATTATTGGAATCTGTGATAACGATCCAATATATAAATAAGTCCAATATATATTCGATAATACTTATATGTTGTATAATTTAGGTAATTTAGTCAGGGCAGTCGCATTCAACCAGCAGGACAGGGGAGGGACCTTCCGCTCACACGATGTAGCCATAAAATGACAGGTACGCTGTCGCGACGCGGTACAGTAGCCGGTGGTCCACTGGAGGGGAGTTGTACAGGTCTCTTAAACACTCTTATATCTCATTTGGCCCCATCAAAAATAAGAAGATAATAATAATTTAATATCCAATGTTAACCGACATGGTTCGATTTAGTCCCGTAAAAGAGACACCCAAATTAAAATTTCAGGAATAAAATTTAGAAAATCTAGTGGCCGGCTTTTGTAAAGTTTTCTTTTGTATCAAAACTTAAGCCTAATTTGAAAAATAGAAAATATTAGAACGTTGTAATATATTTGAATAGGAAAGTATTTTGTAAAGTTCATTAAAATTCGACTGTTATATTGATATCTTAAGCTTACGCGAGTGTTACTCCTTACAATAAAACTACTTTAACGGAATATTTACTTAGTTATTTAAGAATCCCGACGCTTTAGAAGCTTTACAGCAACCAATGACTCGGATGGACTTGCACCACGATTTAACTCTGGTCAAACGTCATTTAATTCTTCTAGCAAAGTGCTCACCAGACCTCCCCTAGGCAGCAAATCCGCCTTCAAGGTAAATAGGGCCATGTACCTTATCTCTATAGAGCGGAACATCTGTCCTTTCACCTGCCACTATTTACATATAAACATTACTATAATTATTAGCATTTATTACAGTCGGTTAAATTGGTTGTAATTAATTATTAATCGATAAGAATCGCTGGCATTCTAATATAATCATACAAATATACTTTTGAAAAATATAACGTCGAAAGAAAACTAACAATGTTTTAAAATGCATTTCCAATAATTTTAATTAACCTCTATAACCGGTACTTCATGGCTCATCACATTTCCGTGGTAGCGGTGTGAGCTTAATGACGAGATGGGCCGAGATATCCCAACGAAGTGTTAAGGGTCGATTGAGCCATCTCATTAATATAGACTTAAGATTTCAGTTGCGGAAACGAAGATTAGTGAAACCGGAGTAAGATATTAATGGTAGAAACCCACGAAAACCGCTGTTTAAATCGTCTACAATGTTACTACTAAAGAATGGTTTTGGCGTTCATTGAAATATATCTAACAGGTTCAGTTGTAGTAGTCGAATAATTAATTGATGAAGATTTAATGAACGGACTGTTACATTATTATGTTCGGAAACACATTTATTCGTGATAGTTTGTTACAATGAAACCGCGCTAGTGTTTTAACTGAACCAAAAAGAAACCAAAACATTTTGTTTCGGTGTTCATTAACAGTTTATGCAGAAGGACAAGTTATGGTAATAATAATAATGACATGACCGTTTATAATTACATACGTATACTAGTAGATAAGAAAACAGTGATTTCAGCTCTCCTAAGAAGATTAAATTTTTAGCGTTTTCAACCGACGGAAGTGCAAAATGTAGTAAGAAGAGTTTCGGGAACGCACTAACTCTATCGCTCTCTCTCTCTTTCATTCTTTCTCTGTAGTCTAACATTCCCAAAGCTAATTACAATAGCGACAAGTGAAAAGGCCACAAAACTCCACGAACAATTATCTGTAGGTAAGCGTATTCCTATCCTAGGCGCTGTACTTATCACATTTACATATGTACTACCGACATATGAAGGATAATGTAGTCGGTTAAAAATTTGAATGTGTTAAACCACTTTATGAATCATAATTTAATATTGCTTTAAAAATACATTCTGAAGTGCAAAATAAAATTGGAACCTTAAATACTAAACAGAAATTAGAATTAAATTTATCTGCAATAAGGAACTCTAGAAATGTTATTAACATACATTTGAATTGTAAGAACAAATGTACGTAATCTGATTTCAAATTAAATGTGCAAATATTTCTATACATTTATGTGTACAGTTAAACTCTTGGCGAGGTGATTACAAGCCTTTTAATTATTTTAGAACGTTATAACAAGTGTTTTTAAATGTTATTATGTCATGATAAAAACACATTTAATGGATTACATTTTAAAACTTGCATGAATATTAATTGTATTATAAAACTATTTCTGGATAGACAATATTATGAGTATCAAATGTTGTAAAATGTGACTGCCTCTTAGAAAATATATCGATTGGTATAAACTTGCAAGCCTCTTGAGCTTATAGTAAATTTCGATGATATTATTATGTTTGTCAGTTTCACCATATTTAAAACACTCTCTTGTTAATTGTGATCTGCTGGAGACATGTATTTAGAAATGGTAGTTCTACCACTATATTTAACATAATCTACACTGAAAGAACGTACCTAATTTTAAATACATAATTATAACTTAATTATGTGAATAGAGCTCTGTATAATAAATATAGAACAGAAACAGAGAAGTATACTGTAAAACAGAATCACAAAAATAATGGAGCACGTAACATTCTGCAACTGTTTAGAATTAAAATATTGTAGAGTTGGGGCGGGCGGGAAAAGGCTCTACATATTTGAGTGGTGCGCATTCAATTGGTGGTATCGGAGGTTTACGATCTGCCCGCTCGGGGGATTGCGGCCTACGTGCTTCCCTACTCCTATGTATGCGTACATAAGTAATACTCCTCCCCCCAACTCGCCCCACTCCTGTCCCGCGAGGAGGGAATGACTGTTACAATTGTGTCGAAACGCCGTTCCAACTTAATCGTTCGTTTAATTTGAACTTAATTTAACTTTGAGTCTATGTTTGAATATAATATTTAAGACTGGCTTTGATCATGGGTTAATCTAATGTATTATAATTATAACAAATAGTATTTTAGCTATAATAGTATCTCCTTTCCGGCTTAATTGGAGTTCATCTCCTATATTCTATATTTTTGTATTTATATTTAGAGTCAGTAAATTTAGCCAATCCTAAAAATCTAACATTAGTGTGAGAAATTGTTATGTAAGCACAAAGATAGGTTTTTTTAATTTTTAAATATAATTAGTTATATTTAAAACCTTTGTGATATAATTTTAAAACGAATAAGTAATTACAAAGTTTAAATTATAAAGAATAATCTCATAAGTATTGATTTTATTTTCCTGTTAGAATGAATATATTGCTTCAATCACCTACAAATATAATAATGAACTTCTTTCATTTCATTAAACAAAAATAATTATACCCTTTTAACAAAACGAGGGCACAATTAAGCTCACATTCACAATCATTACCAAATAGAGTTTTATTTTTATCAGCCCGTGAAAGAAATGACACAAAAAACGTCATCTAGGTGCGACAACTCGATAACTACCATACCCTATTTGGTTTTTAAAACCAACCTAAATCATACACAAATAATTCCCTGAGAGCGAGAACCTCAGGCGCTGTAATTTCCTCCGTATTTTGATCTCAATGACGCGTTGCAAGTGCTCCCTCGTTTTCTCTAATTTTTGTACGTTTTCTGTGCTCGGGACTTGTGTTAAAAATAACCGAGTAATTTTTCATTTCGGCGCGCAGGCGTGGCAGATTACAGGGTGTTCTAAATAATATGCCAACGGTACTTAACTGAAGCTCGCGTTCATAACTTTTCTTGCTTTATATTTCTCTATCTTTTTGTGCTATTTTATTCGGACCGGCTAACTTATTGCCATTTGCCATTTATGAGGCTCCTATAAAGTTTATTTTTGCATATATAATAACGTCAGCATGAATATTATTTAAATCAATTTGTTTAATTGGTTTGTTGTTATACATTTCATTTTCATATTTTTCTTTTTCTCTTCGAAAAATTGTTGAGTATAAATTTAAAGCAATTACGTGAAAGTATTGTTTTATTTTTATAAAGGGTTGTTACGTTACGTGACTACAGCGTTTTCCATACGTTATCTAATGGTCCATTCGGTAAAGCTGATGCGAAAGTACATTTAAAACATTAATATTTTTAATACATTATTATAATATATATACACACACACACGCATATATAAATACATATATATATATATATATATATATATATATATTAAATTAATATATATACGAGTATATATATTAATTTAATTATGAGAGCTAACATATTTTTCTTTTTTATTATGTATCCAAATCCAATTCCCCTTCAATTAAAACAACATTAAAATTTTGTAAAAATGCTACTAACTATATATTTTTTTATTCTTCCATATAATGTAATAAAATCCACTGGACATTAATCATACCGTATATAATTTTATTTGGTATGTGTTCATAGCATCAGAAACCTAGAGGCAGTAAAATATTGAATTGCTGTTTTGAAACGCGATTTTAAGTTATTTTTGACATTGAATACGTAGAATATTTGTTTCTTGTACCTAATATAATATTTTTTATTGATTATGAGGATAAACGAGCAGCTTAAGACTTTTAGTGACTACCAGCCACTATAAACATCGGTCAATTTTGATTCGTATATCCACTGCCCTCCTTTTCCAGAAACCAGAACCACACAAATTGCATGATACGTGTATCGTGGAGTTAATGGTATATTATTCGGGATGGATGCGAGTATCAGAAAATCGGTCGTCTTGGCGCTCATTGAGAGAGGCCTATGTCCATCAGTGGAACGATAAGGGCTGATAATGTAGATAACGATGTTATTATAAAACCTCAATGGTAAGATAAGTTTATGATCTGATTACTTTCTCAAATGGGAATAGTATGATTTGGCTCAATGGTTATTCTGAACGGAAGCGGCTCAAACTTTGACAACTAGAAAATTATTTGACAGTTGCTCTTCTACCCTGTGTAAATAATATATCATTTCTATTGCATCATCCTATACGTGTACCATTGTGAGTTAGGGACGTGATATATCACAGTATATTTTCGTGCCAGTCCAAACTGGAGACTATCATTCCATCTTTTTTACGCTTAAAAACTAATGTCGTTCCTAATTATTTTTAGATTATAACGCACCGCCTGTTATATATTAAGCGGAGCGTAGCCGAATTGTCAGCATAACTCCGCTTTGATGAGTCCCGATTTGTTTTTATTTTCGGCCACTTCCACTGTGATTCATGGCTGGATAAATTTTCAAGTGCAGCGCTTACTTGCGTTTAATTGATGCGTTCGAATTATACATGGATATGACATATCTACGATTCATTTTTATCGACTCGCCTTTTCACGGCTCGTCATTATTTCGAATTGTTTATCACCGTATTCGATGGTTATTCTTTACGTTACTATTGTCTGTTCACATTATAATCGCATATGACGATGTGAAAATTTCGGAAACAATAAGAATTTATTCTTAGTGTCCAGTAGTCATATTCATTATTCATCGAATGTTCATTAACTTAGTTCATTGCGAAGTTTTCATTCAAAAGCTTCATAATACTGATTGCATTATGAAGTTCGTAATTATAGTTTGCTTCTCATGTTCACTTCTAATCTATTCGACTTCTATTGCGTATCTTTTTTTTAGCATATTGACAAAGAATATACTAGGTATAAGTGACAAACACTTTTATTATAACGAAAACTAGAATAGAGTTTCACGGTAGAGCTTATAATAATTAGCTTCAAACGCATGAAATTACAATTTACATAAGATAAATGGATGATAATGACAGTAAAAAGAGTAAACTGTTAAACGCACTAAAAATGTATAAGCGCGTCTGCGTTTGGCAAGTCGATAAGCCAAAACCGTCAACGATACGCGACGGCCGAATGGTTTCCAAAGAAAAACACTGAATTAATCAGGCTCTAGTGCGAAATGGATGTAGCATCATTCATCTCTGTCACACTTGTGGACGGTCATATATTAAAATGAGATGGCGAAAAACCGGGAGTGGTTATTTGGTCGTTTGTCCCTTGCGGCGGGCACGCACTTCTAACTTGAGTGCGTTTATCAGACTACATTTTGCTAATCTATATTAATATAACAAGAAGTGTACAGTACTTTCGGTGTTTCATATTTTCAACTCACATACCATAAAGAAAAATAGAAAATCGAATGCCTCGTTTTTTTGTCACAAGAACAGTTACCTTAACTAGATTTACCTAACAATGTAGGTAATCTCACAAGCTATGAGAAACGCGATAACCCAGCTGTTATTTTTGACCAATATTATGGTACTTCGATACCATCTAAAATATTTAATCGCAATGGACAGTTCCAACAGCAAAGTGATGGCGCTAGCCATTATATTTTTTTTATAGAATAGGTGGGCAAACGAGCAAACGGAGCCTTTTTACGACTACCAACACCCTGGCCTCCGGCTACACACAAACCGCACGAAATGCGACACTGAAGAGATCACTTTACGGCGGTATTATGTGAGCGAGAGGTTCCTCCTCCTATGCGGCATGGTACTACCTCTCCTAATAGTTACATAGTTTTATATAACTTATATTTTTTATTGGTGTTCATTGAGAGTGGCCTATGTCCAGTAGTGGAACGATAAGGAATGATAATGATGATGATGTTACAATTTATATAGTTGTTTCACTATAAAGGGCATGGTACCAAAATTCAACACACGTTCCGCTGAATGATATGGAAGACGAATTTGATAGGCGATTAAAGTACTTGTATTGGATTAGGAAACTTAACAGCGACGCCACAGGAGGGGATGGGGATTTAGAACTCCACATTCGCCTGAGTCCGAGATGGGAGAAATTTAAACAGTGGCTGATACACATTGACGAAACAGTTTTTTAACTGTTTATATCTATAGACTATATGAAAATATCACACATAAATATACATCATGTGTATAAACAGACTCTCAGATGATTACTTTTTATTGACATTTTGAAAATAAATTAATCTGTAATTTTCCAGACAGAGCTCTCCATTTAATTAAATAACGAAAGTGGACGCAGAGTTTTGGTAAAATATTGACACTCGTAAAAATTAACGAGTGTTACCGTTCAGGCCTAAATTAAGAACATCTATTATTTGTCTAAACGATGCTTGGCGTCGCAGATGCGAGGAAGACAAGTGAATGTATTTATAGAAGGGATCATAACACTCATGTGTATAATTACTGTAATCAGATTTTGTATATAACAATAAAATACCTGGAACCTGTCCCAGCTACTTAGCACAAGTAGCTGGAGTACTATTGATGGCCACACCAGATCCCCGCCTAACTCTGCACATTATAACTGTTCCTATGTGGAGTCAATACAGAACATCTTCGCAAATCTATGTATTAGGTACGTGGGTATCATATTTTACTAAGTTGATCGATATTGAAATGTATTAGGTACGTGGGTATCATATTTTACTAAGTTGATCGATATTGAAATGTATTAGGTACGCGGGTATCATATTTTACTAAGTTGATCGATATTGAAATGTATTAGGTACGTGTGTATCATATTTTACTAAGTTAATCGATATTGAAATGTATTAGGTACGTGGGTATCATATTTTACTAAGTTAATCGATATTGAAATGTATTAGGTACGTGGGTATCATATTTTAATAAGTTGATCGATATTGAAATGTATTAGGTACGTGTGTATCATATTTTACTAAGTTGATCGATATTGAAATGTATTAGGTACGTGGGTATCATATTTTACTAAGTTAATCGATATTGAAATGTATTAGGTACGTGGGTATCATATTTTACTAAGTTGATCGATATTGAAATTCGGAAGACTCGACACTTATATGAATTTAAAAAACAAAAAGTGTCGCAGTGTACAGTACAGTGTAGTGTTTGATATTTCATACTTTCATACTTTTTATTGTATATTATTTAATATTTCATTGGTTAAAATGAGTTCTATGACCATGTTAACGGAACCCACTGCGCATTTCACACTTGAAAATGTTGATATACTTTATTAATGTTTGTAATGTGGGAAGGGAGTACAGAGGCCCTTGCCCAGCAGTGGGCCACGGCAGGCTACTAACAATAAGAATAATATAATAATGTTTGAGCCCATTTTAAATCATACCGTTCAACTCTTTTTTGATTATTATATCATCAATATCATCATCATTACAGCCCACATCGGTCCACTGATGGGCTTAGGTCTCATTGAGTGAACGCCACGACGGCCGATCTCCTGCTACTCACATCCATCCCGGACCACACTTGTGACCACACAAAATGACCTGTATATAATTGTTGAAAAAATTACATTTGATAGGAAATTTTTAATGGCGTATTTATTTGTTTATTGTGTTATGATAATGAATGTTGTTATGCTTCTGTTCTACACATTTATGTAGCATCTAAACTAGCTATTTCACAGGAAACATTTTACCAAGATACCATGTGGAAAATACATGAATTTTACGAGATGGAAAATTTAACCACTTCCTGTAAACAAAATGGCGCTCACAACCGGGGATACATGTGCACATAATGACAGAATTGATTAAACCAAACGCGAGTGCGAAATACAAGATGAGCGTTCGCTAGCGATTCATCAGACAGATACGAGGGTATGGTAATCCGCAATGCTTTATCTAAAGCGCTGGCAAAGACCTGGGTCCCTCGGTCCCCTGAGACTTACCCGTAGGCCGCTAACGTGGGGTCGTAGGGGTAGTAGCCACCCGAGGGTTGAAGACCGGCAGACGTCCACGCAGACATTTCACCGCCACTCTCTTTCAGCGCGTAGGGGTTACTCTGGAAATAAATGGCGTTTATGAAATTATCATATTAACAATTAAGAGGGTTGTTTTAATCAGCCTTTTAACCCTTGAATGTCATTTGCATTGTGAGGTTTGGTAGGTTTTATTACACATTCTTTATAGCACAGGACAACATCGAAAAGTTGGGGCCATTTGGAGGCTACCGACGCCATTAACATCCACACTTTATGCAGATGGTCTGACATAATAAGAAAGTTGTTTCAGTTTGAAACTCTTACCTAAGCAACCATTGCTAAGTCTCTATTTTGCAATTTTATAACAGAGGAGTGAATTAAGCAGTTGTATCATCTGATTCTCATTTATAATTTATGTTAATCAAAGCTTTATTACATTAACATGCGAATATATCTGATTAAAAGAATGTGCACATACTTAAATATGTTTTTATAACTGAACCAATTGTCAATAAAGAGCATAAACTATTTTATTCCGACCCTAGCACTGAACAGTGTTGATAAAGTTTAAACACAATTGCAGAAATATAAATTAATCAACACCGCCAATTAATGGATAATAACAATGAATGAGTTATTAGTTAACGTTTAGTTAAATCACATCTCAGTTAAATTTAATTAAAGTGAAGTTAATAAACAGAATAAACTGAACAACAACAGAGGTCCCCGGAGTACGCAGTGACGTATCAGTGCGCATTTGCATAATGTATGGAGGGTTCCAACTATTAAGTCCTACGCACCCTCACTGCAGGGTTGCCAGCTGAGACTAATAGTTTTCTGTGATAAAAAATATGTTGGGTTCATTGAAAGAAGTGTCCGTGACGTTATTCGGCAACAAGTTGAGGGTAGGCTCAGCAGTGGACGGGCCGATGATACGAATTACATTTTTGTCGAAGTAGTTCTATCATAAAAATAACATGAGTTTAGTCCGATTTCTTTAT
The DNA here is from genome assembly GCA_017140195.1 of Eumaeus atala. Taxonomy (NCBI): domain Eukaryota; kingdom Metazoa; phylum Arthropoda; class Insecta; order Lepidoptera; family Lycaenidae; genus Eumaeus; species Eumaeus atala. Next base: position 35,011 of record JAFELO010001167.1, read on the forward strand.
GAATTCGCCTTAGATATTATACAGATTATATTTATTCCACACATTGATAAATGAAACAAAATTCAGTTAACTTTTGAAGAGAAATAAAACAGACTCATTTTAGGGACCAAACGTGCAGCCTATATCATTTGGCGACTACCGGCGCGACGCTATAGACTATATACACGGCACGTATTAAAAAGGAAAAGCTTAAGGGGAAATGTTGCGATTTCCGGTTTGTCTCCCTATACTATATAACATTGTCTATTCTGTTTCCTACCCCGCTGGGCCACCAGATGCTCTGACATCAATTTTCGAAGTCACGTTCCAAATACTTTGAAAATCTACTTCGTAATGTTATCGTATAATTAGTTATAGTTCTTTAATTTTTTTTTCTATGTACAATCACCTCAGCTTGGCTGTAACTACATATTAAGCACACGAAACGCGTCACAACAGCTGTCACTTCAGGTCTTTAATGAAAGGTAACACCCCGTTGCGGACCCAATTCAGAAATTGACCTTAAGGCATATTCTAAAAGCAGGTATTGTATATTACACTTAACATATCATGATAATAGGTATAGCAATATGCGTGTGTACTAAACACAAAATAATATTTGTTTTCGTACAAACTACGTGTAATAAAAAAGTGGTCGTGCCAACCCTGTTCTTGATAGTTGTTTAACGGCAAGCTAGTGAGGGTACACCGACCCTCTTTACTAAGTTATTCGCATACATTAGGAGCAACTAAATTAAAAGTGTGAATGATCCGCCTCGGGACCTCTCCCTTCCTCTGATAATAAAATGAAAAACATTATGGGACATATGAAGGCGGTTGGGACGGTAACTGAGTAGACTTATTTGTCCCCTTACTAGATGTGATGTATTGTTTGGGAGGTGTTTAAGGCATTTTTTCTGTGTTCCCGTTGATTATCTTATAAGATTATTTTTTGGAGTTGGTTTGACTACAGTCAAACCAACTCCAAAAAATAATGAATTATTATCTTCAGTGTCTGTATACTACTCTCTACCTATAGCAGGCATATAACCTCACTTGCCTTATTATTGCACCCGAACTTGACCTACACAACCGGGGAGATACCTCTAGCTGACTTAACACACAAAATTGATTCCTCGCTGTCGTGTTTCCAGTGGCCCACCGCTGGGGTAAATGACAACACACCCGCATAACGATCGCTATAGGTAGATATTTTTTTAAAAGATAGAGATTACTCGTGGTATCCTAATTCCGTATGTATGTATGTGTGTAACGCAGTAATTACCTGTTCAAAGCGCTGTGTGTGTTGTTTCGAGTTTATGATTGGTAACACTAATAAGTGGTATCGGTTAACAATTAGTGTTGCACCTTATTTACGTGGCGGCAAGTGTGCCGGGGAAATAGCTAATTATTGTTTACAAACGACTCGGCAATTTATAATGATGTTACAAGCGAACTGTTGGCCAGTTGTGATTAGGTGAGGTGTGAATATCATCGTCAACTACAATGTGTCACCATTCACCATCATCATTATAATAGTACTAGCCCTCATCGGTCCACTGCTGAATTCCATTCAGAAATTGCTGAATGCTATTCTTTCAATGAGCGCCAAGACGACCGATCTGCTAATGCTGTGTCAAATCTATACAAATTTATAAAATAACAAAGACGCTGTATCTGTGATCAATTCTCTCAAAACCTAATTTTCATGCACTTTTTTTTTCAGATCTTTTTCCCAAGAAGGTTTAGTATATAATTTGTTAAGGCATTAATCTGCCAGGTGGTGTCCACAGACGGATCGCTAGTGCTGGATGGATGTCACTACCTCATTATATCCCGCACTTTTGTCTCTACAAAAATGCATTGCAACAGATCTGAGCCGGCACTGGAACGTTCTCACCTCCAGTTCATATGCTACCTTCATATGTAATGGTTATTGCGTGTCTTGCAGTTTGTGAGTAGCCGGTGGCCCCTTGAGGTAGCCCATCGGTGAGAGATTTTCATCAAGTGGTGATTCATCACTAAGGAAGAAGTGTATTATCCTGTTATTTTTTAAAGCAACCATTTTAGTTTACAACACATTAATAGCCAACTACCGTACCAAGCGTCAACTACCGTTTATGAAAAATCATAATGGATAAAGATCCATAATTATAAATTCCATAAACACGCCGGCTGATTGTTAATCAATATTAACAGCAAATAGAATATATATGCACACATTACAGGTTGCTAGGACAATTTGTAATAATTGTACCATGATTAGGGTAAACTGTTATGACACCTAATATTCACTTTGTACACAGCTGGGCTGAATTGATTTAGTTTATAAATCTATTTTAAGAGATGAAAAGATGTCTGATGTCGTAAGTTTATGAGCTAGTGTTGCAGTTTCTTTCGCACTAAATGTATATTATCGCCAAAATCGGTATGTAAGATTGAGTAATTAATGTAAGTTGTTATTATTAATTATAATAATTATTAATATCCTTCCGTGTTCCACTGCTGGGTAAATGCCTCCCTACTCTCTTTCCACACATCTCTGTAAGTAACATCAGAAATATAAATAAATACTTAGTGCACAATGCACACAGGAAAATTGTCTATGTTTTCTGTTGTTAAAAAATCCAAATAAAGATGTTACAATGAATATAAAGACGTTACAAATTTTGAACATAAGCTTCTACAATTAATTTAAATTTCATATATTTCAGTTTACTCTATGGCAACCAGAACTATTTAAATCATGTTTATTATCATCTGGCGTCCGTTAATAGTTAACTTATAGCTAGTTAATTATGAACAATTACGCCTTTTAGTAAATGTGTGACATGTACCTAATAAATTATATAGGTATCTCCCTACATTAGATACGAATTTTATAATTTTGAATTATAATTTATTTCTATATAATTTTAAAAAGATATTTCAATGGACTTGAAAGTAAAATAAATAAACATCAATTTCTAATATTCACAAAGAAACATAATTTCGTGTGTAATAAAAAAATCCAAAATCCCGACCCCGCACGCGTGCTTGTGATTGTGAAAAATGAGACATCTCCGATATAGCGGCCGCATCATTAATATCTATCATTGTAAAGAAAAACATAACACTTTTCCCCCAAATAAACCCAGTGACAAATTCTCGGCAACTCTTTGTGGGGAGGTGATAAAATTGTGTCTTTTCCTGGCCCTGACAGGGGAGTAATCCCCTATCCTGGCTAACCATGAGCGATGAGCCCCCGGTAGATAGTCACGTGACCAGCCATTAACGAACTGATTGCCCCCACACATTTCCAAGTCTTGAGCATTAAAAGCACATCTAAAGTTAACTAATTAATCATATTTCGGTTCGTGGTGTGGCAGAATCGATTCACCGAATGTTTGAATAGCGGTTCACCTTTACTTGTATATTCTAGAATGTGAAATTTTATGTGAATTTTATGATCAACAGAATAAGTAGTCAAGTATCTATTGCATTTTAATATTTTTAGATTTATGGGCCTCACCTTGTAGGAGTTGGTCCATTGGTCAAACGTGGGCCACATACAAACACATATTTTTCCTGGTTCATTTAAAATACGTATGTAATTAATCTAATAAAAACTGGGACAACAAAAGGCTCCTAATTAATCGCAATTGTATAATTAGACGCACATTTACGTCTAATGGCGCCGGGTGAGGCCCAAGCGCGTCAGATTTGGCCCGCGCCCATCATTACGGGGACGGTTTATGAAGCGGAAAACACTATCACAACACGAGCCCAAGTAAAACCATGCTTTAACTGCGCCCAGCAGCCAACGGCATGATGTAGAGACAATTTGGCAGCCAGGCCGTCGGTGCGGCGCCTCGCCTGGGGTAGGAGCGCCTCGCCTTCCGGGGCAACTTTATGAACCGTCAAATAACTTATCACCAGCTAATGCAATGAAATAAACGAGCCTTATTTATTAACCACGTTTCAAAGTCAGCTTGTCGTTTTTTCCGCATTTGTTGATCAAGTGACGCGTGTGAATAATGTTAAGGGGACCCCCTTGTGTTTGTATGGGGTCGTAATAAGTCTATCCAGTGCGCTGACTCGCGAACTCTGTGGAGAATTGATTAAAACATTGTTGGAGCCAGTCTTACACAAGGGGTGAATTAGGCGGGATAAGAATTTTAAGGGTTAATAAATGAGCTTTATCGCACTGTTAAATAGAAATGATGGTTGTTTGAAACCGACGGAGGTTTTACAGGGTATAAGTGCTCTTAAAATTCATAGAAACGTTCCTTTTTCACGGTTTTAATCCTTTCAGCGTTGGTTGGATGTAATAAAGGTTGCCATATTTTAATTAATGAAATGGATCTAGACACTCAGTCATATATAATGAAGTTCCATAAAATGACTTGAAACTTATTATTATATCTCCTTCGTATATATGTATGTAAACTAAAGCTGAGTGAAACTTAAATAAATTAGTTTGTTTTATGGAAATTGTTAATAATTTAATACGCATTTACGTATCGTACAAATATGCAGTTTTCTTGTCTTCTATTCCGTAATTATATTTGGTTTACTGAACTTGAATACAAAGAGATTATCGATTTTTAGCATGGCATATGACTATAGCATTTATGAAAATATCTGATTTTTTAAGATATAAACAAACGTGCAACATTCTGTAATCTTTTTACCTATTTTGATGAAGGCCTGATGATGATCACAGCATCACAAACACACTGTTGCTACGTACTGCGCTTAGGTACCTCCAGAGAGAGATATTCTCGACATCCTTCGTCCGAGTTTGTAGACTGTTCTACATTATTTAAACAAAAACGTTCCTAAAATATACATAAATTTATCTTGAGGAACTATAAACTTGTAATTTCTATCAGAAACACTTAACATATAAGTATTTTGACCACACACACACTAGATGGTTGTATGCATAAGGAAATCTAACTTTCACCAATAAACTAAGTTCAAGTACGCAAAAAGACAGTGTACAGTCGAGTCTAGTGAACCACATGCCTACATTATTTTTGTTTTATATATAATGAATATCTTATCAAATTAATGTTTTTTATCATAAACAAGATAAGCAAGAAAACAATAATACAAAGTTTTGTACTTTCGAACAATTTAAAGATAAAAACATTGAAATTGATTTGAATGTAATGTCTTTATTATCGATATGCAATCATACACGATTTTTATTGTTATTTTTATTGTAAATGGGTCAGACGAGTATTCGTGTCACTTTGTAGTCATGAACGGATGACGTAATTACTGTATGTTCATCGTTCCCTGATAAGGAACCATTCGATAGACGACAACATAGTCTTCACGACGGTGCAGGTGGCATAAGGATGTTATGTTGTAAAGATATATCATCCTGTCGTGTCGGCCGTATTGGGCTGAGACGAGCAAAAAAGGCACTGCATTGAATATTTAGTCCGTCTTCTTTATCTAACAAGAATTAATAACATCTAAAAAAATCAGCGATCTCTAATAAAAGTTAATTAAAAGCATTGAAATATAAAATAAAATTGAAGAAACATTCGAATACACTATTGTAAAAATATATTCATGATATGAAAATAATATATGGCAACGAATAGAGAATCTGTAAGTGAATTGTGGCGAGTGGAAAAAAGCAACTCAAGTGAATAAACAGAATAGACACTGTAACAGACGTCGTAGTGAAACATAATCAACTTTACACTTACGAGAATAGGATCGACATTTGTTAAACACGCGCAACGTGGCTAGCTACTATAAAGCTTTCCCCCAAATAAGCTATAAACGAAAACGGGAGGTAGAGCCCTCCAATTATTTGTTTGCGGAGGTGGAGGTACAATAATTTTATTTTTACGTTTTTACTCAACATTTATTTCGTTACGCCAATTTCATGGGTATCAGAGTGGCTAGGTTGCGATTTTAATGGGATTGCTTCCCCGCATCGCTTTTTTAATATGTTCCTTGTTTTTCATTTGTTTTATGCGACGAGTGGACACGAAAATAATTTTGTTTGAGTTGATAATGGAGCAATTATGTATGCCATCATCATTATCAGCCTCTGTCAACCCGCTCCTGGTCACGGGGTGACGCTCGCTCACGGGGTGACGCGTGTCCTGTCCATTGAGGAGATGTGTAAAGATGTGATTAGGAGTCTTAAAGATTGGTGGAACGACACGTATCTATCTGGGTGCAACTACACTGATCTCCTGCTCGTATCCAACTAAACCGGTCTATGGACATAGATACTTTACTTGTATTGGCAAAGAAAGATTCTTATTCTTATTGTCTCACCGAATAAGATGCCAGTATTTATGTGGCTAAAAATTAATAACTCCATGTCATCTGGAGAGATTTATGTGAGTGGTTAAATCGATGAATAATAATAAAGAAAGAAAGCCTTGTGTACCTACTGACGACAGCATCTTGTGAAGTAAGAAAATCATTTACCCAACATGTGTTACTCGTTCCAATTAAATAAAACCTGTAAAAGATATGGTTTATTAAAATTATATCCAATTTTCAAAAATATTTCACATAATGCAATATCATCAAAAAACAAGTACTGTAGACATTAGAAGCAACACCCACTTCCAATCATCTTACTCGTCGCATTTACTCTTAGAAGGACAATTCACAACAATTAGACGCTTAAATGTAGTATCGAGATATATTATATGCCTTAGGTGTGCAATCAAACAACTCAGCGTTGTTTATTTATCCCAGAGGCTATCGCAGCTGAATGTGAGTGTTCTCCATACGCGTTCGAGGGCTCTTAAACTCCTAGGGCGCGCCATTGTCGCGTTTCTTACGCCACTCCCAGAAGATAAATACATTTATTAAATACATGATTATTATATTGTCGTTTAGGAAGTTATTAAAGTTTTTTTTATTATGTAGGTATTTTGTATTGATACATTTTATTTTCTTAATATTTTTAATATCATTATATATTTTTATATTATAGGGGGGAGAATATGGACCTTTAGTGGACCAAACACCACGAAATGCGCCATCATAGCTGTCTGCATCATAGGTAAGCCGCCGTTGCTAAATACACCATAAACTAGCATACTGGTAATTTAAATTGATTGATGCACACGAAAATATTTTTTGATTCAAATAGTGTGAAATTTCGATATAATGTTTAGCTTATTAAATTTAATGTGTCAATTATGAGCTAAGATTTTTTATGTATATTTTAATGACTCGAGTTTACTCGAATGTTACTCATTACAAGAAGACTACTTTTATTGACTTTATTTCGGTTTATTTAATTAAATGAACCGCGATAAAATCCGTAAAAGTAGTTTTCTTGGAATGTATATTTTAAATAAAATCGTATATAACCTGTGTTATATACAAGTGTCTTATAGCACAAAATTGTCAACAACATGCATTTTCAAAAAAAAAATTAATTAAAGATGAAGAAGTGAAGTTTACATTTGAGAATATAATTCTTGGGTTCAAGAACGAAATATTCATATCGATAGATAAATAATATGTTCGTTTTGCTAATCGGACGAAATAGGCTTGCGTGAAAGAACGCCAAAATCATTTTGGGCTAACAATTTGCCTAATCCAGCTTTTAAATTCAACTTTATCTCAAGGTTATGTCGATTTTGGAAACGATGAAACTTTAACTTGATGTTGAAAAGAATACGCAGTGCTCATAGTCAGAGGTTTTGGTTCAAACAGTTCCGGAATATGAAGACTTAACTTAGTATAAAGTAAGTAGTGGAGACTTAACTTAGTATAAAGTAAGTAGTGGAGACTTAACTTAGTATAAAGTAAGTAGTGGAGACTTAACTTAGTATAAAGTAAGTAGTGGAGACTTTGGCAACTATAAGTGATCAAATGAAGATTCTCTAGGTAATCTGTTACATAGATATCCTGTTGCACACCGTGAACGGAAATACTTTGTACCAACTACTGTCAACGCTCTTTGATAGACCGCTGGCTAGTGGATCGGAGGAAGACACTAAAATATATTTGGAACACACTGTTGATAACATAAATTATACAAAATATATTTCGTCACAATCAATAATCCACATAGGTAGGTAGAGTTATAACCAAGTCAATAGCTACAACAGAACATCGTACGAAATACGGTAAACATAATTCTTTAATCCTTACTAGACTGTACAATTAACATGCAGACGGGTCGGCATGAATAAACAAACAATAAACTAGGATTAAACGATCGATAGACAATGCGCGGTCACAGTTAACGGTTAACTTTAACTGATCGTAACCCGCCGATCGTAAACTCGGTTATATCAATTAATAGCGATAACGCGGGTTAATTAGGACAGAGAGGCACTAATGAGGCGTGCGTGATTCCAGTTGAGATGGATCCCGATCAATTATTGAATCCGCGTCATTCGGTACCGCATAAATTTTTAAATCTGAAATTGGGAACCACATCTGTTTCTAAATGTGGGATGATCTAATGAAATAGGATTGTTAATTATAGACTCTGGACCATTTGGTGGAAACGTAAATTTCTAAATGTGTAAAGGACTAATTGAATTAGAAAATTAACTAATGACTACGAATTCATTCGTTATTAGCCACGTATATTTAAAATGATGTGTGTATACTATTTGTTCAGTAATAACTATGTTTACATGTCTAATGAAATTCGCTTGTCTGTTGTTGACTCTTATTGGATAAAATTTGTATATAGTTTGAGATGTTTGAAGATCTAAACTAATGCGAAAACTAAAAACAATTATTGACTCGATCATTTGATCAGACCCGAATACCTTTATTAAAAATTCGCTATGCGGTAGCAATCCCATATATAGTTCAATTGCGGAATTCAGTTAGAACTAAGAATCACATTTATTTCAAGATGTTTGCAGTTCTAATGAAATCCTCTAATGAATGTCCCTTGTGGGTTTCATGATGCTTCGGGGGATGGAACTTTTAGATGTGAGTGTATTAATCATGCGTATAGTTTTATGTGTCATGTGAATAGTAGTCACGTAGTGTGTGGTGTTTAAAGGCCGGGAAATCTTTGTTTTTAAAAGCTTTTTTATTTATTGTTTTGCTACATGCTAGAATCTCACATCGATCTTATTCTTGCTAATATTATTATTATTTTTGGCCTTATGTATCCCACTGCTGGGCAAAGGCATGTCTACTTTATTTCCATATCTCTTTGTTCAGAGAAAGCCCAATCCTTCGGGAAGAAGTCCAGTTCATCCCATACTATCACTATAAATGCTTGTGAAAGTTTGGATGGATGTACGGATGTTTGTGACTCCATCACACCAAAAGTATATAACAGGTTTGAATGAAACTTGACGTAGTCATAGAGCTGTACCTCATATACCGGAATGACATTTAGACTGTATAAATAGTAACTCGTATACATGGATTGACAAACATCTTTAGTCCACGCGGACGGGTAACGGATACATATAAGTCTGTCGTGAAATGCCTGGAGATAGCTTAGTAATGTTAGCAGTCTAGCATTATGGGATATATAATTTACTACCGTCACGTACGCGGTATAAACAATAACTGGCAACATTTGTGAATCATTAATATTTAATATGCGGCTTATAAATAAAATATTCATACGAGACGACAGATATGATAATTGTTTGACATGTCCGCAACCCTTGAATTATAACCAATCGAAAACCCAGCCATGCAGACGAAAGGCAATCGATAAAGACTTCCGGTGTTATCTGATGGCTAATAGCGGGGGCGAACAGCTGAACAGTAGAAATTACTTATAAGAACATTAAAAACCATTTAGACCAATAACTATTCTGCGATGCTCCCATAGTGAATAAATTATTTCGATGGTGTGAGGTGTCGTTGATAATGGTGGATGCGGGGTGGATGGGACAATGCATCCCCGGGGGCCTTTGTTGGAACCCTGCCCGTGACATCTGTCCAATGCGATGAGATTCCGCAAAAAACTCACTGGGACTCATGCGCTTTTCATACAATGTATAACTGTTAAGATGTCTTCATTTATTCCATTGTTGGTTTTGACGTACCATTTATTCTTAACTAGGGCTGAAGCCCGGTGGTCCTCGCTTCTGGCTGTCACAATATTTTATAGTGATAAATTCGGTCTAGCCATTTAACGTTGGAGCATTGTTATTATGTTTATCGCTCCAATTGTTATATTAATGTCTTCTTTAGGTACTCTGAATTCTAATAAATTGTTTTCAATTTATTGCGCAATATCGTTTCTTTTAATTTTCATTGCTGTAGCACACACAAATTGTTTTGTGGAAAATATTTTTTCCACGCTACAATAAATGTCAGGCCGTTTTGGTAGGTAAATGTAATCAAGTTGCTATTAATTTTATGAGTTTATCGATATTTTTCGAAATATATTATTATTGTATAGTTTTATCATTAAGTTGCCATCTCCTAGATTCGTTAAACACAAACGGACGTAGATCGGTTGGTAACTGACAACGGCAGCCCATAGCACCTTAACTACTATTATTCATTATTATATTATTCATTATAAGACCCTACAAATGAGTTAGTTTTTCTTGTAAATAATCTTGTTACTAAAAGTGTTGAGCTAACACATTCATTATTATACTGTGAGTCCAATGATATTTTAATGGATGTTAGTCCATTTACCTATGAATGTGAAATATATCATGCTAAGCGTTAGGTATATTACGAATTGTAATGTATCCAGTTTACAATGGTAATATCATTGTAAACTTGTGTTTAAAGGCAAAAGGAAGTATGTTACATGACTATTAAAACTTTGTCGTTTTAATATTCATTAAGATTTCTCCAAATTGTGGAAGCATAATAATATGTAAATGTGAATTACTTCAATTGTTATCGTAAGACACGCGCGTAATTATTATATACAAATGATAACCTCCGTCATGTCATGTCAGCGAAAAGTACCTCCCCGGCCGTACCGGCTCAAATAAGCTCTAGAAAGATGTTCTTCATTTAATAAGCAGAGCTTCATTTAAAGAGTATGGGTAGCTGAACTGTGAAGCGACATGAATTAGTAACAAAAGTTCAAAGATTGTTATCATTATCAATAAGAATTGATAAGAATGAACGATTGGAGGAAATTAGGCCATTATCATTATCCATTATATGTGTACATTGATACTTAAATATAATTATTAAGTATTGGATTACATTTCATGATTTAAATTGGCTTTAGTCGTAAATATAATATAAACATCCTACACTAAATATATATATAATATAACATGAGTCCTGAAAAAATAGAATGTTGAATAATCGCTACATAACTAACGGGTGGATGAGAGATAACCATCACCATCATCACCATTAGCCGGACGCCCACTGCTGGACATAGGCAATGATGAGGAGATCACCAAAACTAGGCGCCGGTTTCACGTGTTACTATTAAAGTCTCATGTAACTGTTTAAAATTTAAGTCTTAAATGCCACATAAATACGTATTAATTACTTCTAACATGAGGAACCGATGGGTATTTGTGTATTATTAATCGCCTTTGAAAAAGGAGGAGATGCCATGTTGTCTGTATATTATTTGGCAGTTATGTTTCTAATAACGGCCTCCTACCCGGTGGACGACTTGGTCAAGGTAGCGGGGAGCCGCTGGATGAAAGTGGTTCGTGGGCGTGACCTGAGGCGCTCCATGCGAGAGGCCTACGTTCAGCAGCGAATGTCGTCCGGAAACTTCCTAATGGGTTACCTGAGATAACTGAAACGTATTATAAGGAAATATCCAGTACGTTAGCACTGAATATTCCCTTACTACCACTTGGTAGCAGATACATTATTGTAAATTGTTCAGTATTAAGTTAATGATTAGACACGAAAGTCAAGAGTACCCTCGTCATAGGTCAAGCTAATTGTACAAACAGAATCCCACTAAACGTTCGGCCGACGTTAATGAGTGACCAAACACAGTCCGCGGCTGCAGCGTAATAAATCTTCGGATTTCCCCCGACTTCCCCTCGTAAATTCGACTCTCTAAATCAAACAATAGTCAGGCTAAATGCATTTACCATTGTCCGACCACACTCGCCACAGGGTAGCGGTCAGGAAATGACCAAGTTTTATATGGACCGGATGAAAGGATATTGCGCCTTCCGGATGAGACGGGATAAATCTTGTGCAAACTTTTTAATTTTCTTGTTATGGTCGTAGATGTGTTTATTTTTGTGGGTTCAATTAACTGGTAAAAGTAAACAGCTACTCGTTTTGACCTTAATTTAAGTAGCCATCATGATCAGCACCAGATACACGCCACGGTTCTACTTTTATGAGTTTCAGGGTTCCGTTTCCATCGCTAGGCAATGACTGCTCGTTCTGTACAACAGGATTTTCAACAGCAGTCATCAATATCCATGTAGGCGCTTGATGAGTTTAGAGCTATCTTACTCTTAGCGGAAGCGTGACCTGTGTGAATGAAATCGCACAAAAATATTTTCATCTCGACGGCTTTATTTATTTATTACTGCCGTAATTACTGCCTTTAATTGCCGACATTACTGCCGTAAGGCAACACTGCCGCTCTTAAATAAAGTAAACATTTTGGCCAAACTGTTTGCATTTGTACATTATGTGTGAAGTCTTTGGTGTCAGCGGTAGTACACAAATATAGGTGATAATTTTCACACAAGATATCAATAGATAAAGTCAACTCCCCAGTAAGTACGTTAAACTTTAAAACAATACAGCTAAACTTTCAAAAATAGTAATCCCCGAAAAGACCCTACAACGTGGACCATAAGGATCAAATTATTTGAATTTGACTTTCAAAAGGTGTTTTCTTATCTGGACAGGAAACGGAAAAAATGATCCTCGCTCACCTCAAATTAGGAGCGTTAAAAAGACGTCGATCAAACGGCCGATAGTTCTGTGTATATTAATTACATTTTAGGCCTTTAACATTGGATGGATAAGAAGCTCGTTTGACTCAAAGAGTTGCTGATTTAATTGTAATAGATTTGGTATAGCCAACATTGGTATTTTGTTAAACACTTTAATGTATCCATTTCGCTGGAAATCAAAGATCATTTTTTTTTCTAAATATTTATTTCAATGATACACTTGCAGGGCACAGGTGAAACATTCGAAGAATTTCATGATGTAAATTCTATATAACTTCATAGATGACCAGGCATTCTCTTCTTTTTATAGTATGACGATTACCGACAGCAATCAAGTCATACAGTTGTCCTCGTTACCTCCTATCCTCCAATTGGCCACCGGCTACACACAAACTCACCAAACGATATAGCATAGCCGTCTCTTTGAGGCGGTGTTCCGTGAGCCAGAAATACCTCGCCGGTCGTACCGGCCCACAAACCGACAGCGGAGCGTATACTAAGGTTTATTATGAAATTGTATTAGGGCTCCAATAATTCAAGAATGAATTCGAAAAATGACAGGAATACATACGTTATGATAAGCCTACAACATACAAACAGAAATATCCAAATTGTAAGTAAGTATTTGCTTCGAGTGGCCTTATTAAGGGGGCATTTATTATTTTTTAGATATTTTTATTCTTGAATCTTCTTGTGCCTCTAATGGATCATAACACAGATCACAGGTCGTGTTTACACGGCAATGAACACATCCTTGGTGTGTAAACACTAAATGTAACTCCCACTACTAAGAATTAATAATAAATCATAATCATATTATATATTATTATTATTATAAAAAACCCTTTCTGGGTTTTTATTATATTATAGTTGGGAGGAAAGGTGGTAGGAGGGCAATTCATCTGCATAACAATCATGCGAATTTCCATGGGCGTCGGTAGTCATGAAAAGTCATTTGTCCCCTTATGCTATAAAAAATATCCTATTTTGCTAACCAGGTGGATGTAAAGTCTTGTAAAAGATGGTGCAGCTATTTCACACTACTCCGACGGCTTGGGACGTTTGGTGGCCAAATGGAATGATCCAGTGTTTGTGAGCAATGAATGAATATAGCCTTCATTAGGATCTATAAGATCTTCGATATTAACCAAGGCTCAGACTGCGCGCATGCCTATTTATACTACAAAAATGAGAATAAAGGCATCGACAATGACGATCCTTTGTACATACGAGCACAAAAGCATTTAATTTCGCATCTGTCGTCGCTTGTACATAAGCCGCATATGATGCAAGCGTTATGGGTGGCCTTATCTGTACATCGACGATTTGACATAAATGCGTTAGTGTGACGCGTGATAAAGAGCAAAGCACCGCCTCATGATTGACACCGTGTGTTTGTGCTGATAGCGCGGGTCCCTTATCTGACTGCGCGGTATTTATAAAGACTATCACGTATATAGCCGGGGTGGTATTATCTATGACAGTGCAAACAGCGTGCCTATGTACTGGGCGGTAGAAGCCGTGTGTACAGGTAAATCTGGTCTGGACGACGCGGGTCATCGAAATCGTTGCGGCCACACAATTAATTACAAGTAATGACAATATCTTATATCGGCAATACACGCTGAACAACGTCGGCATTAAACAATTCTAGGCGTGGTCCAATTCACACCTCGCGGGAAGCATAAACCTGAATAATTGATATTTATTTTTAACGGGATAAGTTATGCTGGCACCTAGTAAATTCCCCAACCGCAGGGCGCGACTGTCACAACACGAATAGAACTCGATGAAATGCGTGAACGCTACAAAGAACCTGATATATGAATATTGTACAATATTGTCTCTATGCACCATCAAAGTTATGAATGGGCCAATGATTCTGTTGAACTTTAAATTGTTGGTGGAGTGTTGCAAATCAAAAAGTAAAGTTATCTTTTCACGCGAAGAACATGCACTGGTGGTCTGAAGTACAAATAGAGTCTCTGTTCGTCGTTAAGACGACTAGTCGGTCACTTAAATGTTAATTTGCTCGACATTACAGAAATAAAATCCCTATAATTCTTTTAGGTCCAAAGGAAAACAAACTGCATAAACTAAGTTCAGAAGGGAAACAACCAAAAAAAAAAAATTTGGTAGTTCAAGCATAATTTATCACCACTGGCGGGAACACACACGTCACGTAGTATTTATATATAGTTCATGCACTCTTCATGTGTATCCACATTCACAATTGCCATTTTTACAATTACGATCACCTCATACGCCAATCGGCGTACAACTTGCGCAGACGGGCGTGCATGTTACCATTACAAAAAACAATAACATATGTTTGTTATTCAGCAGAGCAGCATAACTGCGTTTATGTTGCTACAGTAATCTTATAATTAAAGCAATTTTCCGGAGCCAATACAATGGGCGTGTGGAATGCGACACGCACAAACGTGATAGATATGTTAGTGCTATGATTTCTAAGAAGTTGTGTTTGTTGCATTGCAGAAAATAAAGTATAAGCCCCACGCTGTCAGTGTCGGAGTGTTGAAAAAACTCGACGGCAATGAAATGAAGTAGCTCAGTAATATCGGGTTATTGAGCCAACGTAGCCCGATATCATTTGATAAAGAAACGGATGAAGGAGACGAAGAAATACGTTAGTAACAGGTAGAGATTTTGCTGCATTGCAGCCGAACCTAGCTGGCACGCTCGGGGAGATACATCTCGCTTTCATGACTTTGCACTAAAAATAATGGGCGTCTGATTGCTCGTTTGTTTGCCAAAATAAATATTATTCTCCTACTCATTCTTTTTTTCCATTTACCTATTTAACCATAGGTCTCTGTTTATAGATACAACTCTTGCTAAGTTGGATGCTAATGCCATAGCCTGACATGGCTTCTTTTTAGAAGTTTTACGTTGATGTAATAAATAGTTAAATATTAAAGGCTGATCATTGACCAGTACCAACGTATATATAAATTGATAGTCGAGGCCTGGCTCAAACAGCTGTTAGTTATTACAAGTATATACGATAAGAATCATATGTACCTAAGGTTCTTTAGAATATATAAATGTTCTTAAGGGATTGCAGGTACATATAAATATGAATCTTTTTATAAAATCGCGAATATTTTGTTATTTTAATATTATTATTAATATCATAGGATTCTCTAATATATAAATAACAAAACAACAAAAATAGGTATAATTACTAATAAAAGCATATGTCAGTATTCAAACTAAACTAAAAGTATAATTTGAGAAAATAAAATGTGTTAACACATATTCCATAAACTTAACGCTTGTATTTTAGAAGTCATGAGAATCTTCACACGCCTGTTTCACGTGTACAGTTTTGACTCACTTGTAATTTCAAACCCACACCCGCTGTTGATTTGATACAAATATTAACACTGAAGACCGGATCGAATACGTTGATATATAGTTGAAAATAACAGAAGATTTTGAGAGGTACTGCTATGCTGCATTGCAGTCTAATGGGGCTAGTACGACTCGCGTGGTACTCTCGCTGACATAATACCAAATCAATGTCTATTATGCTCTCGCGTGTCGTAAAGTTTGTAAGTTTCCGGTGGCCCAATGGCAAAAATTAGACGGACTATATGGTCGTCGGTACCTTGTAATCAAAAGATCCGATTGCTGTTTTATCCCCTTATAAGTAGATATGAAAAGTGTCAAATAATATCAAAAAGTTATTGAGTTCTATATATGAAATCGACCGTAGAGCGGTCGATGAGTTGTATGTAATTGCGTCCTATAGCGGCAACTGCAAAGTTCTAGATAAAATATGACATGAGGTATTTGCAGTAGACAAACAACAGTCAACCAGAGGAATATCATGTCATTATCGTATATAACAGCGTGTGGTAACACGATGTAACAAACTTTATAGTAACAAATAACAAATTCAATATTGATATGTTGGAATTATTTTTTCAACGTTTTACAATTACACGTGTTTCTATCTAGGCATTAAAATCGCTAGTTGATTTTTAGAAATATCATGTCGGTCGGTCGGTTTTACCTCATGCCAATTACAAGCGAAAAATATAGATATTCTAAATGTCAATGAAAACAAATAGAATACATGTATAGTAAAATAAATAACAGAGGCATAAATATAAGTACTAAGTTAGGACTGGAATACAATAAAACAAGAGTATCGCTTGTAAAGCGGGCAGAGCTAATGGCATAGAAATATCTATGGGCCACATCGAACCACCATCAGTCTTCCTGCAATTAATTAACAGCGGCGACCTTGCTCCAAGTTAATTTTATTACTAATTAGCCGGAATGACTGCAATATATTGTTCGCCTGCTATCCTTAAACGTAAAATATTTTACATTGTAAAGGTTAGCACACAATTTACATAAACATTGTTTATGTGTAGGTACATGGCGTTTAGAGCATATAACATACTTTCCATTTATGGAAGGTAAATATTAAATGTAATTTCATTTATATTTTTTTAATTGTGCTTCTACATTTTAATAGTAAAGATTTTTCCACATACCATTTATTCTAAACTTCTAACTATGTTTTTTACATTAATTTTATTTCTAAAATTTGATACACAATTTACATAAATATTATTGTGCCGTTTATTGGCGTATTACATGGCGTTTATTCCATAAATTTTAACATAAATACTGTGCGTAACCTGATCAATAGTTTTTATACTTTGTTTTGAACTACATTTAAAATAATTTACAATGCGTAAAGGTGCGTTATTTATATAAGTTATTAACATTGTATTTACAGGGCGCTTTTAATATAAATTTTAAATTAACTTTATGCCCTTAATTAATGTTAAAATGTTTACGATTTCCAGCTAGATAGCTTTATACATTGTATAACTTTTACATTTATTTTTACCATTTTAATATTATTTCGTGTAAAGTTTATCAAAATGGTAACAGCTTAGCTCTCATACAGACTACAAGTGAGTGAAAGTTTTATTTGCAACTGCTTCGTGGTGTTACCGCTCGTATAATAGTTGGGCTGACATTTAGTAGAAGCTTTGGTGATAAATAGTGTTACATTCGGTTTATAAATATAATTGAGTTTCTATTAAATTTAAAATCTACTTCAACATTTCAAATTGACATCACCACTCATTATCTGTCTACCGTTGAACATGGAATCACGACATAGTAATATACTTTCTCAGGGGTTAGTTGTTACGTGGGACAAGAATGCGAGTAAACGGGACCAACTGGTGCTAAGTGATTTAAGTATATGTTAAAATCACTAGAGAAGCAGATCTAAAACTTGCTTTAAGTATAGCAACATAACATTAATTGTTTTCTTCATTTTTTAAATAATTTAGTCTATGCCCTTTGCTAAAACACATACTACATGACCTGTCCATAGTGATTTTACTCTCCGTACCCTTTTGCACCAGTTCACGATACACGAGTATAATGTTGTGTATTGATATTGGTAATATTCATATATTATGCCCAATAGATGATATCGTCAGTTTGGTGCTCCGTTAAACGGGCCAACGAGCGGTCACATCGACCTATATCGTATTATCTCAAGAGTAGCGACATCCTCGGTCTTGCCAGCCCGGTTCAACCGCACTGTAGCAATGACACACTTACAGGCTTTCGTGGAGAACAACGTCAGCATATTAAACACGTTACACAATACCACCATTTTTACGGGGATAAAGTATTCACAATTAAAATGACCAGATTGCTAATTAACGAACAAAGCCAGGCGGCCACCCAAGAATACGGCTTAATAGGGCCTCATTAACACCTTAATGGCCATTTTCAGTTCACCAGGTCTTTACCTTGCAGTGCCGTACTCACAAAACTCTAGCCGTCTCTTTCCCTCGCATGCAACATCCCTGGGCTCTGTCTAATTCCCTTTGAATTAAGATTAGTATTCAAATTGATGTTTAGTCCGGGCGCAGGGGTCGCTTATCGAGTTTTTTTCAATTTAATCGCGATAAGAACACAAATAAACCTTCCGAGCCGGACTCTTAAACGATTCTATTTATTTTAACTCCTATTTAAATGGAAGCAATTATTTTCTGAAACTGAATATTCTTATCAAATCGTGAATGGGAATAATAACAATTGTATGTTGACTTATCGCACTACATGAGCCTGGTCCTACGCACTTTAGCCTAGCCCTACGCACGTTAGCCCAGTACAGCGCATATTAACCTAGTTCTGTGCAACTTAACCTCTTCTTACCTCGCACTTTATAGTGCCGAATGCCCACGAAAACTACCGCGAGTGCCAACAGTGCTGCCCTTGATGAGGTGCCACGGAACAACAAATCATTAGAGCACCTCGACGGTTAGTCAGTCCTCTAAGGGACCGACTCTACCTCCATAGATGGAGTTGACCTGCACTACAGGACAACCCCACTAGCTTTGGGACAATGGAAAGGGGTGAGGTCCCCATCCTTACCCCTTGCCCCGTGCGCAAAAACTCCTCCTCCACCCGCTCTTTAGCCCCCTCTCCTTATAAGAGGGGTGCAAAAAGCATACCCCTCGTTTCAATTGGCTTCGCCTGAGTTCACCCCAGACTACTGAGCCCCTCTGCCAAGACAAGGCTGGAACGATGGTGGCCTAGTCCTATGCATGCTACTCTTGTATTCCACCCGCATAAAATCTGTATCAAGGATATCAACGTATTCGGTAAATATGAAAGTATTATGATCTTCCAGTTCGTGATCTTATGTTGTGTACATGTTCAATTTCAATTTCATCCAAATCCGATCAACTGTCTCCGCTTTGCGAACAAGAATAACAAACATAATGAAACCAAACATACTCGAACAAACTTTCGCACATTTTTTAATATTTGGAGTGTAATAGTGAATGCAGGCGCCCATAAATATCTACCATGTTATGTACGCCCTTTATCCTCTTTCTGAATATCCTCTATGTACGTTGTGCGATTGAAGTCCAATAAAAACTGAAAAATTGTACTTCTCGTTTCTCATTAATAATAAAAGCTTAGTTAGACATTTCTTTCGCACGTGAACTTTTGCTTTGGAAGCGAAGAGAAGCCCAATACAGCCTCATCGGATTACTACTAATGATCCTCTGGCGACGAGACTAGGTTTGGGGTCGAAATAGGGACCGACCCTTCCCCGCTCCCACTGATGGGAAAGATGCATCCCGATTTGAGAGTATTTGTAACAGCCAATTCAACTACTATTATCATGGCCAGAGGAACCGAGAGGCACCTCCTCATCAGGTAGTGATGACTATGCTATGACGTGTCCTGCGGCTCGTGAGTAGCTGGTAGGTAGCCTTCTAGGAGGCGAAGGAGGGTAGCACATGTACATGGCCATTAACCGTGCGGATGTTTATGACCATCGGTAGTCGAGTACTTGTTTATCCATCTATGCTATAACAATTGAAATATAAAAGAGAATCACAAATCCGTAGTATCCCCTGTAAGAAAGAAGAGACGAAACGGCCCGTCCATATTTGATAAAGAAACAATAAAAGTTATATTTATCTTTATGCACGGAGTTTATTGGCGACAGTTCATTAAGTTCACCAAAATGGCGATCGTAGCAGTAAAACGTTTCGTCACCACATCTGCTGGGAGTCATGTTTATCGGCGGCGGAAACCTGCCACCCTTATTGCGCTATTGAAATATCTAATGGCCGTGCAAAACAGTTTAATTGGTGATAACTGATTGAAGGACCTTTTTAGTTTACGTTTGATATTTAAATACTAGCTGTATCCCGGCTTTACCCACATAAAATGTATCCCAATATTATTTTTTCCTACGTTACGATGACTGTGCAATAATTCGTCTAAATACGTTTAGTAGTTCATCATTTATTCCTTCTCTTTTAATTTTCAAATTTATTTTACATTGAAAATAAGTTGCGAGAGTGTCAAGAGACATCCGTGCGGGTGCCAAAAGCGGATGAAATAGATCGCCTTATCCACACATGTGTATATATTTAATCGCATGGGCTGTCACCAAACGGCTGTACCTATTTGTATATTACATAGCAAATAAATCATAATATGAGTCCTCTTCTATCTCTTACACTTCACTGCTACCTTTTACTTCCACTTATAACCAAGTCACTACTTGATGGGATACGACCATTTTACTCAAAATCACCTTATTACTAAAAGCTTTCATTAATTAGTCTTCATAGCCTTTGTATAGAAGATTTCTTAAAAGTAGAGCTTTCCCAACGCCTTCCTAGATTCGGTGGCCATTTCTATTCTATCTCTATTATATTATTTATATTCTATAGGCTTGCCAACTGCACAGAAAGTAATGTTACGATGCGCAGGTGTGTGCGCATTCACACTTTATTTCCTTATCTCGCTATTCCAATGGAACAGACCTGGGACTCAATGTATTATCCGAGGTATCCAACATTATGACAGTATATCCCAAACTACACTTCTAAGCTACCACCACTTTACCTTCACCTACACAGAGCTTCACAACCTGTGGTTGAACTCGCCACTGACGGCAAGGCTGACGGGACTTAAACTTTATACCAAACGCCAAACAAAAACACAAACGCCAACAAAAATGTCAAACAAATGAAAGTTCTGAAACTTTACCTTCAACACTGAATAAATCGTGAGCATGGCGTAAAAAAGTAGCTTTGGGAACCAATGAAACAGCCTACAGGGATTGGCAAGTTTTTACTCGAATGCCTTAACCTGGGCCAACCCTTATACGGTTTTATTACATTTGAGACCCTGCAAGCAACAACTGTATACTTGGGATGCAAGTATCGTATGTTTTTTTAAACCAAAACTTGAAATGTTATTATTGTCTTATGTGTTGGTCAAGAACGGTAAATACAAAAAATACGAGTGTGATTTAGGCCACACTACCGTAGGAAAACTTCTTTATTTTAGTATGAGACATAACTGACTATAACAGTAAGGTAGAGTGAAAAATTATAGTCACAACTGTTTCTCTTACCCGTACAATAATATACTAAGCTCTAGCTCTATCTTTCTTTCTATCTTCACTAAATTTTATCTTATTTCTTACGTTGGCCTTGTTTTCGTAACGCTATCGTTATGTGGTCACCCGCTTACTTCCCCAGTCGGCGTGCGTGTATAAGTATTACCACAAAAGCGAGCACTTTTCATGACAATAAATAATGAATTTAAATACTTCATAAAACGCTAACAGTATGCTGATAAGAAGAATTAAAATAATATAAGGAGTATTTGTAGCATAATACATAACCTTAATGTTATTATTATAAAATTAAACATCATAATTCATAACATATCAAAAAGGCGCCGAATGAAAGGATGGGGCAAAAAGAAACCATTTTATTGATTATCAAAGAGCACAACAGATAAAAGATGGCGCTGGTTATTTGATTATATTGCTGGTTGCCAAGTCGAAGCTGCGAGACGGCGCCACCAGAGTTGAGCGTGTACTAAAATGGTAGTAGAATATTTTGCGCTCGTATAGGGCTAATCTAGAAAATCATCAGTGGAAAAGGAACGCTACCTCCCAGGACGAAGGTCGAATATTGCAATCTAGAAAATGAAGACTTATGAAGGCAGACAGTATATTTGTAGCGTAGCGTCCTCATTGTTCGTTAAATTGTCGCTTGCACGGAACCGGCCGGGCTTGTCGTGAGTTAGGCACACAATCACAATATACATACATTTAAACACCTGTTATTAAACTTACAGGGTCACAGATACTCGCAGTTAAATACAATTGAGATTTAACTGATTTAGGACACGTCCGCAATTACAAATAAACGTAAAGTTTATTGTGCGCATTTTTCAAAATCAAACTCAACAACTACACACAAATGCCAGTTAGTTAAACTACGTAGTAATTTTATTTAAAATATACAGATACGATACAGGTTCGTGGTAACCAATACGATACGGCTAAAGTTCAGATTAAAGTGTACAAAACTGAAACATATTTTTATGTGATAGGATTTTCTGGGCTTAAGGGATTTCACGTGTACGAATTACCTTTCGAATTGAAAGAATAAAACGGCTCAGGAAATATGTGATGTAGACTTTTTACTTGTACCACGTGTACTCGTGTTAACGTAGATCGCGGATTCGAAACCTTATAGGGATTAAGGTTCCTGCACACTTGGCCCGCTCATTTGCCTCCCTACAAGACGCGTTAAACCCGTACAACCCTCCTCTATACGCAATAATAAATTGGATTTTACAAATGCGGTGTCTCTAAAAACCGTCAAGTTCAATAAATGTAGGTGCCAAGCTAAACTGAGCTTTAAATTTAAGAGAACCGACGCTGATTTGCAGCCAAGTAGTACGAACGAGGAGCTACATCTCGTGACCGTGTGCGGGCGTGTTCTTTGACATATAGCAAAGTTCAGATAACTCATTTGGTAGATGACAACGCATCTTCATAATCTCAGGGTGTTTAGTGTATGGGGACAAAGGAGCAATCAAAGCCTTATGAAGACAACCGACGCCCATGAACAACGCATTATTGTCGTTATACATGTGTTTAATTGACTACCGCCTACGCACAATCCTCACGAAAAGCGACAGGAAAGCTCTACGGCGTTGTCACGTGAGCGAGAAGTATCTGACCCGTCTCGCCGGCACAAAAGAGCTGCAATGCGGCATGGCACTACTCTTAGTAAAAATATTACTTATATGACCGTAGTCATTGGATGGCTCGGACTGCCTTGACCCTTCCTGCACCCACAAGAGCCTACAGGAGGACCTACCTAGACACCCACAAGAGGTAGGCTTTTGCCGTTGTAACAGACGTCATTCGCTTCAATTTTCGGCAAGGTTTCCTAAATCTGTGTAAGACATGAATTTCTTCTTTGCTTTCACTTTTGCTTCCATGATAGTTTCAAAGAATATGTCACGGCTTAACAGATGTCCGATCACCTGGCCGCGTCTGTTCTCCTAGCTATAAAAAGCAGGTCTGGTAATAATTGGTATAATAACTGCGGTCTCTTTTGGAATTCATTTTCATGTTTAAATATTAATGTTTCGTGACAGGACGACGCGGCGGCTCGAGGTGTCGGCGGTTTTCTGAGCCAGCGCCTGCGGACCGGTTAGACGCCAGCGCGCACGCTACACGACGTAGGACAAAACGTGTCCTCCGAGATAAAAGACTACGTATAGCGGAGCTACTTCGTACTCAGTTGCAAGAGTTTGTTTAAACTTGAAAGATTTTGTGTATGCTGCGTCATCCCCGAAACCTGCTGGAGAACTTTTGCCAATAAATTACTGGTATAAAGAGATGAGCACGATGTCGTTTTTCACTAGCTTTGCAATTACCTAACCGGTGATAGAAGCATAGAAATTGACTCCGATTGCTTTAAGCCGCAACAAAATAACAAAAATTCTTATTCTGAAAAAATGTAATTACTTACCAGAGGTGAATAGAACGCCGAACTATCCACGCCGATGCTCGGGTAGGGGTTCTGGTCCGTGGACGGGTAGGGAGCTCCGTACACACCGACGGCAGCACTGGGCAGCCTCGGATAAGACGTCAGGGCGAGTCGGGCTCCGTCGTACTGACAGGAGCAGACGGTCTGCCCCGAGACAGGGTCGGTGATGATGGGCCGGGGAGTGTCGCAGCAAGAGGCGGCGGGGGTGCTGGCGTGGCTGCCGGCGCCAGGGGAGAGAGCGCCGCCAACGACCCCCGACCCGCCAGGGGATAGAGGCGGGGCTGAGTTGGAGCCGCCGTCGGGGGAAGTGGCTGCTCCGCCGTTACCCGCCCCGCTACTGCCCACTAGCAACTGGAACAAGAGATACAGCTTTTAGAGACTGGAGGCAACACAAGTTTGATAAGGTCTGTTGCAATTATCACAATTATTCTATGTGGGTTAGCCCGTCACTGCTACTAGTGTGTTTAATATCGTCAGCGACGTGCACTTTGATAAAATTGTCTCAGCGAGTCCGAGGATAAAGCTATAATTATCTTGAGCTATGTCTAATTTGCTCTACACAACGGGCATCATCAGTTATTTATTAATTATGTAATACCGTTGTTGAGTCTTAGCGAAATTTCAGCAGCTTTTGTGCCACACAGAGATAAGTGTAGGTACTGAGAGAATAAAATTTCAGATATGTATAACAATCACCATGGCTACTCTTCACTGACACTAATATTCAAGGGCATAAGGTAAAGCCAAAGTTCTGGACATATTGACATTGTTTTAAGGACATATTTACAGTACAGGCAATGAAACGGTTATAATGACACGCCCACTTTTGGACCCCACTGGCACATCTTCAGCTATATTTGCATTACTCATGGAATAGTTTCAACAATTTCCTTTATAATCAATTAAAGTTTTGCATGTAAATAGCCAGAGGCTCGGCCTTGGGGGGAGGAGGGGGCTATAGGCTAGCGAAAACACGAAATGACAGTAAAGCAGTCGTCGCGTCGCGCGAATTTGTACAAAAATGTGTACCGAGTATTAAATAGATAAGTTGCCAAATGAAATATGATGTCAATAAACCGCCGACTGCTTGCAGAGGTCACGCCACCGACAGGGCTGTCGATTGAATTATTTCAATTTGCGATGTAGGGGTGTGTCGCTTCACGGAACTTGCCATGTTTATGAAATATTCATTTGTGATTGGAGTAACAAAAATCTGCATCGGTTTGGTTCTTTGGTTGTAAGGTAAACGAGCAGGCGGATACTTAGTAGTAGTTGTAGAGAATGATTATCCTATTCAACCCCTCCCCGTCCCATGGACATGCGCACGCATCGCTACAGGTAAGCTCTGAATTATGCTTGTATTAACGATAGCCACCGCTTAAACACAAACCTCACTAACACGACAATATAGCTTTTACCTGGCATTAGAGTGAGAGGTACCTCCACGGTAGTGGCGGCCCTATTCGACTGCATTACAGAAGTGATGTGAGAGGTGGGTACCTCTCACATCACGCCAATTCCATCACTGACACAATATAAATATTTCTAATTCCACAGAGTGTCTACACTGACCAAATGAAGACAAAATAATTATAGCACATACACAACATATTAACTCCAAGGAGTTAATATTTTTCACAGATGTTGTAATTCTGTTGCCGCTGACAGGATGTAGCTTTTCGGTCGTACTATCAAACACTCACATATCTTGAATTGGTGAATTTCTCTCATCTGTAAGAGAGAGGGGATTGGTCCCTGTTTTATCATCCGTCACACAGATCTAGTCTCGTCGCCCTACGATCACCTGTAGCAATCCAACGAAGCTCTATTGACCTTCTCTTCGCTTCCACACAAAATTACAGGTTCGAGAAAGAAACACTATCACTGTTCATGACACCGACGTACAGCCTGGTCGGTCAGACGGAGTCCTAGCTACAGGGTCCCGTTTTTATATCAATATTTTTATAATCATTTGGATACGGATTTCTACAAACCATTAATTTTCTAAAAGAAATGCGCGAATGGAGGAATTTGAATTTTTACAAGTGAAGAATTTTTCTGCTTAACAAACACTTTTTTATTTCACGGCACGTACACAATGTTTAAATGTGTGTAGTACACGTAGTAACAATGTCAAACAAGTTGTGATGTACGGTATTTATTGTTTCTTTTAAAGTAGGTACGATTTAACTCTTAAACACATCCAAACTATGTTCTTTTATATATATAAATATCAAATTTAAAAAATTAGGACAATCACGTGTAAATTCGTGCTCTATAATGTTGTATATAAATGAGAAAGTTTGGATGGGTGTATTGTTGCACGCTTGATACTCGATCACAGCAAAACTGGAGTACGGATTTTTATAAAATTTAGTATTTTTGTATCTTATGTATTAAAGTAACAGAAAAGCATCAAAACACTAAGTTTTTCAAGTGGTTTCCCTCGTTAGTATCGCAGCCAACAGCTAGTTTCAAATTAACTACAAAAACATGTTATACATAAACGAAACATCACTAACCCTATCAAACGTGAAATATATATCTTTTTACATTCAAATATAACACATATTATAATAGCATAAAGTTCTTTATCAATTGGACAACCTGTTCAATAGATAGTAGCCATACGGAGCCACCATAGTGTAAGGGCGGTGGTAATCATACTGCTCGTACCTTAAATGGTAATACAATATGAAACAAGAATCTGTTCGCACGAAGAGCTATCAGTGATCTGATTACGTTAATAAGATGTAAAAAATATTGACTAGCCCCGCACGCGACATGACATGCTTATTGCAATATTAGATTAGTTTGTTGTAAGGTTTTAATAATTTCTATTCAACATAGGTTGACACATTTTATAATTGAATAATAAAATACTTGTTATTGGCTAGTATTGGGCGGGGTAAATGAGATTAAATATCCATAAGCCTAATTAAGCACAACAATAGTAGAACGGTGGGCTGATGCACGTCATCAGTGAATGAGTGAAACGAAATGACGACTGGCCGTCTTGGTGAAAAGAGAAGGAAGATGTGAGATAAATAACTGAAAAAAGGGAGACAGAGAGTGTACTTCATTTGCTTTTTTTCTATAGAGTAGCGGGAGCAGACGGAACCTTTTTACGAATACCGACGCCCATGAACATCCTCATAATTACTATGCCGATGCTTTGCCCACCTCCTTTCCAATGAGCCACAAACCGCACGAAACGCGACACTGAAGATGCCACCTTACGGCGGTATTATGTAAGCGAGAGGTACCTCCCCGGTCGTGCCGGCACAATTCCGATTCATAAGAGGACGTAGTGTCATGCACAATACATGGCACTACCTTTACCAATGTAGCATGGCACTACCTCTTCTAAAAACGGCTTTAGGTTGGCTTCCGCTCTCTATCTATATTATATCTATGGTCGCATCCCCTCTGTGAGCACGATAACTTCCATGATCATGCTGGGGATTACTGTCTCATCATACTGGAATAAGGAAATAGAGAGTTCACTTGTGTCTGCGCAAGCACTTGTGCCTAGTCTCTATAGAAATGGCCACCGTAGAGGAAATCCAGCGAGGAGGACAGCGAGTAATACTTGGTTACATTTACATTAGATATTGTGGAGGGATGTAAATTATTGACCTATTTTACACCCCTCGTGTCGTGTAAATTACTTGCCTTTTATGGGATTTGAACCGGAACCACCAGCATTTAGTCCGAGCAGTCACCGTGGCAGGTGCGTTATTTTCAATACGCGACAGTTTCATTTCATTATCCACATTTATTTTCAAACCTTCATAAAACTACATGGGACATGAACTTGCGACCCAGGCACTTTGCCTACACTAAGACTCTACTCGGTTTAAATATATTGATATGTTTAGGCTTTAATAATAAAGCTGTGAATTCTCCAGTGTTAAGGATATTACCGAAAATATGCTATTTAATCTGTTTATATATATAATTGTAAGAAGTATTACATGCTTAAGTTTTAATCAAAGAACACATATTAACACAAAGATGCTTCCGTAAGTTAGTCCGTCAAACGTGTGACCGGAAATTACCTTCGAACTGGAATAACAACCCTTTATGTAGCCACTGAGCAAGAAGTTTTATGCGATTTTCACAGTTGTCTTGTGAAGGATCCAACTTAAAAGCTGGCGCATGTTTTGTAATCATTACAAACCGCCATGATATTGAGATATATCAACATTCCACGCGTAAATAATCGTGGCCAAAAGCTGCCAACAAAAATAAAAATATTCAAAGTCAAAGGAAATTACGGGGACCATAAAATCTCCAAACACTCCGCAACACACTTGTGCATTTGGGATCGGTCACACCAAAATTTGGGCGACCCTCCGGGCTAAAAGAAACCTCAAGGACGACCGTAAAAAGACACTGTGTCAACACTAACCGATGTTTGTGACTTTATTCACGTAACATGTCTATTTATATTAATATAGAAAAAATATATTTATTGTTACACATGATATGTTCTATTTCTCATAAAAGGAGATTAATTGCGATAAAAATATTCCAACGTTTAATATTGGTTTTAAAATCGGGCCTGGCCCACCACACCCTCCCACCGCTGCTACTCCTGTGTCTCCAGGATCGACAGCGGCCACCACTTGTGACTATTTGTTAATATAGATATTCATTTACATGTTTTCCAACCATTACATACAAGAGTACACATGGTCATAGCAGGACTGACTTCTGACTGACGTCCCCATTAGAAGAATTTCTTCAACGCTTTTGAATAGCACATTTAGAAATATCATATTACTGTTTTCTTTACGAATAAACTAAGTAAAGTCTCTGTGTGGTCACATCTATTAATTAGTGACATTACATAAGTAAATATATTTATATCAAAATTTTCGTGTCACAACGTGGTTTACATTACTCCTCCGAAGCGGCTTTACAGATTTTTACCAAATTTTATATGCGCCATTCAGTAAGTCTGACAATCGGCTACTATCTATTATAATATATAGGATTGTTCTTCCAACACGGCAAAACAACATTTGCCGGATCAGTTAGTAAATTAAATTAATTGTAAACAATGAACTTAATTTTCTTCCTTTCTTTTCTTTTGATGTCCTATATTTTCGGAGACTGGATAAGCATCGTGACATGAAATTTTTATAGATAAAGGTACAGCTTTAGCTGTACCTAAAATGTGATAAAAAATACATTTTATTATTATTAGAAGGTTCAATTGTGAAGTATAGCCGAAGTCAACATATCCTGTATGAATTATACAAAAGTAAAAATTTAATGTTAATAATCGTAATTGATTTTGCGTTTTGATAAAAGGCAAAATATTTTGAACGCTTTAAGTAGACAAGTAACACGTACCTCGCATTCAGTGTGGTAATGTATACAATTCGTTACGTGAGATACGATCGGGTCCCTACTTTACGATTCCGTTTAATGACTTAATTTTATGAACCGGGCTCTATAATGTCATAGTTGTATATAATACGACGACTTCACTTAACGAACCAAGAACTATTTCACCCAGTAAAGATGCTGTGTATATAAAAACATGTAACCAGTAATCTTTCAAAAAACGTTATGACAGGAATACCCTGCTATTACTGAAGGTTGGTCATGTCTCTCTGTTCGTTCGTCTGTCGCTCCATTTTTCATAGCCGTATAAGGTGCCATTAGATAGGTATTTCTAAACACCTATCTAATGACAACGTATATAGGTTGCTAAAAAGGTCTTTTGAAATATTTGTTTGCACAGTGGTAATAAGTAACGAAATTTGATGCGTACAATAAAATTTATTAGGTAGAATTATTACGAGATATGATTTTTTAGTTTTCCTGCTACGGAACCCTTCATAGGCGTAACCGACTTGCCCCTTTTTTACTTAAAACACTAAAGACGAAATTATAATTGAATCGTAGCTTTTATTTGATTTAGTCCTACCTCAAATATTATCGATCATACATCATATTTAAAAGCAAACATTTGAGTCGGCTCTGAGATCAAAGAGGCGAAATGTCCTGAGATTTTACCAAATATTGGTATACAGGCTTAGAAATAATAGCGTTTGACAATGTACACAAGCCTGGCTCGCTCTATTTAAGTAACCCTGTGCAAACGAGCCGAGGCCTCGCCATTGGTCCCCTCGGTAAATATGTCTTTTTAGCCTTTTGTCAAGGATAAACAAGGCTAAGTAAATTACTCATTAGGGTCTCTTAAGAAAGTGTTATATGTAAACCACTATCTTTGATCAATATAAATATCTTAATGTAATCAATATAAATATCTTAATGTAAGTCATAGTAGTCAAGTCTGGTCCGCAAGTTTGCGGTAGCTCAACGGGCTATTGAACGTGCTATGTTGGGTGTTTCTCTGTCCGACAAAATTCGTAACGAAATCATGAGGCAGAGAACTAAAGTATCTGAAGTCACGCGACGAATAGGCTCGCTGAAGTGGCAATGAACTAGTCACACACTCAGAAGAACAGATGGCCGAATGGCCAGTAAGTTTCTGGAGTGGAGACCGCGTTTAGGAAAAGGAAGTGTTGGTCGTCCGTTCACCAGGTGGGAATATCTCCGTGCAGTAGCCGGTCCGGAATGCATGCAAGTAGCAGGAGACCGGTTGTCAGGGCGTTCATTGAGAGGGGCCTGTGTTCAGCAGTGGACCGATGAGGACATCGATAAGATCATAACAATGATGATGATAAAAGTCAAGTTGGCTGACCAGAAAGTATAATGTGTTTAATTATATTGTTTGGTTAAATTAGAGTCATAATGAATGGATAAATAGTAGCTTTGTAAAAAGAAGGCCAAACTGTTAATGGGAATAACAGACAAATTATTGATCGACGGCCAAATATCTACATTTGGTATGTAATGTTGCAAGGAATCAGGCGAGCCCTCCAACTTTTTTGGCGGTTAAAGCCATAAAAATCGACATTAAGTGCCTGATGCGCTCGGTCCCTCTAGGGCCATCACATCATCAAACAACAGTACACAAAATAGGATCTCGCCACTCCTACCGGCCTAATTCAGCCACAACGTAACTCCACTTTACAAAAGGCTGCACGAGCGCTGCTAATTTCATTACCGTACGGATTACATCTTCCGAGGTACGCTTCGTAACGGATAACAGAGTACAGGAACACAGTACTCTAACACGCCGTAGTTTAAACACCAACGTCACGGAGGCTTAACAAGGCGCAACGACATTGAATAACATGTAGACAACTTTTGGATAACTATTTTATGAAATATCGCTTTTCTAAAAGAAACTTATTATTTGTATCTATCACGCTCTATTATAATACCCTTTGTCATTTTGCAAAGTTTCGATTACTGAACCCTATCATGTGAGTGAGAGGTCCCCAGCTCCCGGGAGCTTGATGAAGTGACAGATATGCTGTCGTCTCATGTGTTTTGAAAGTTTTCTTTAACTCAATGGAGGGGAGGAGAGTAGGCAACATTCGTGCATTGTGCAGGTATTGGTGGTAGTCATCAATGGTGCAATAACGAGGCATATGGCGTGTAGGTAATGGACAGACAAATGCCGATCCTGATAAACATGAAGGCGGCGATACGTAACCTAAATTCAATGAAAATATTAGTTGAATATGACTTGATTGTGAGAATTAGTACAGGTTTCCTTTCTATTAGTATGTATTGCCTGTGAATAGGTATATCACTAGATGCTATAATAATAATTGCAGACTGATGGTACGCCACGTTAGTGCAACCCTGTACTACGTACCGTAAGGACTTATGTTACATGTGCTAGACAACAGACATTATTTCTTCCAATCATTCTGTAGAGAATTTAAGATTATTTTCATATACACACATAATAAATATGTACATAAATAAAGTTATAAACATCCACAATCTGGACGAGATTTAAACCCCCGTTGGCGTTGGCGTAATGCCCATAATAACCTTTTCGTTAACTATTCCGGTACTATTACATTACAAAAAACGAACTATTTTTCTTAATCTATGTATTATGTTACAACAAGAACAGAAGCCAAGTGAAATTGGAATCCGCATTCAGTGGCGCAAGTCATTCGCACCTTCGCACATCACGACTACGACTACAATTACAAGCAAACGGCCACCATACTTGTTCATCCACAGAGCAATATTAACAATACGCCAGCTGCAGTTCTTATTTTTTTAGGGAATGAAGACGGATCCAAGGAAGATATCATATGATCATCATTCTTCTCAAGTGCAGCTTCCAATTGTATCGATAATAAATTTATGGGTACGTAGATAACATAAACATATTATGGAACAAAATCCCCAAAAGTAGTCGGTATGACTGTTATCGACTTGTCCAAGATCTACTTAAAAGATTTTCATCTCGTCTTTACCCAAGGATACTGCGATTGCCGGGGATGGATATAGTGTTTGTTAAGGAAACATTTCACGGATGAAGCCGGGTGGAGCGCTTTTTTATAGGATAGGGGGCAAACGAGAAATCTAAGTCTTTTGACGGCTGCCGACGCCTATGAAAATTCACAGAATTACTATGACGACTCACCCTTCTTTCCTCCCCGCTCTCCATGGGCTAATTAAGATAAAGAGAACATTTGGTTCTTTTTAATAACACTTTGGTAACCGTTAACTCTTTTATACTGGTGTCTCAACGATAGTAAGGCCAGATGAGCACATGTCATCCCAATTAATTTTCTGGCCTTGTAAGAGCGAGAGAAATTTCTACGAAAACACTGCGCTTTCTTAATGTATGGATGCTAAAGAATGCACTTTTAATTCGTTTAAAGGTGATTAATTCTCATTTATTCGTCCAAGTGTCGACTAAGAATGCGCTATACATAATGTAGCGGTAGTGTAATTATGTAAAACAAGAAAAAACACCCGCAGCAGGTAATTAGCGCTTATTATCTCCCTCGTATTGTTGTGATTATATTATAGCACTTGTTAACATGTTCCCGCCGTGTATTTACAATGCACGTACACAATTAGCTGTTTGTGCAAGGACTTTTTTATTGTAATGTGACCTGGCTTTCGAAGGATTATTAAATCTATATAGCTCTTACATTCGAGCCAAATAAAGCTAAATCTTGCTCTCAGTTTTTTGCTACTTATCGTCCTAGATTGAAACACACAATGATACTGTAAATAAATAACGTTCAAAAAACACAAAAAATATAACTATAATTTACGCGAGTAAGAGATGTCTTAACAGAAAGTAATATTTTCAGAACCTGATATGTTATGTATATTCATAGCACATCTAATATATTAATTTACGTATATGCCCTGTAAATTAGTGTAGATATACAATTTATTATTAGAAATATTGTAACACGGAGGCATATAGAGGATGTAAACTGCGAGCAACTGACTTACATAAAGTAGACGAGAAGTCACAGCTGTCCCGATCGGTCTTTCTAATATTTGCATACGGCAACTTCAATTCGAAACAAGACATGACAAAACACATTGTTACATCCACGGGTTATGTCGGGAATTGACAAAGTTTCGAACATCAAAATACGCAATACTCACTTCATACATTAACAAAGGAAATAGCTTATGTCATATAAGGCCAAGTTCGGTGCAAAAGACGTCGAAGGTTAACTGCGTTGACGTTAAATGCGTTACTTGAACTGGTGCCAACTTCCTTAGACAGCTTTAAATTGTTAATTCGATGTTAGGTTACACTTTTTTATTCGCTTAAGGATGGTTTATTTTAATAAATAAGTACTTGTCCAAATGATGGGACAACATTGAGTGAAATAGGAAATAGCTTGCCCTCGCATTGTACATTATTCATCGGCACAGCGTATGTCTTGTAACAGTGATATAGGTTTTTTTATATATAGAATAGGAGAGGGGGCAAACGAGCAATCGCTGCCTTTTCATGACTACCAACACCCTTGATCATGCTCAAAATTACTATGCCGATGCGTTGCCCTCCTTCCACCTCCCAATGGGGCACCGGCTACTCACAAGTCACACGATACGCGACGCTGGAGATATCACTTCACGGGGGTATTGTGTGAGGTACTCAAATTAGCCCATTACTAAACAATTATTTATAGATTATGTCATGAGTCATTCTAGCAGGCAAAGGCCACAAGGAGACAAAATAAAGTAAACAAAGGGCAGGCCGCACATTGCAGCAAAACACAGGTTTCAAGTGCTTACAGTTATAGGTTTCTAATGCTATTGTACTAGAAAACTATAGGAGGCCGCAACCAGAGCGGTCTCTGGCCGCTAGCACATACAACATATAGGAGGCCGCAACCAGAGCGGTCTCTGGCCGCTAGCACATACAACATATAGGAGGCCGCAACCAGAGCGGTCTCTGGCCGCTAGCACATACAATATGCATCAACTTGTGACACTTTAGATCCTTGATGCCCGAACTTGGCTCTTTATATACATTGTTATATTTCGTCGATAAACCTTTAGTACCGCGAAAATATCATCATGTTTTTTCACACAAAAATTGTTTCACACAATTATCATTGTGATGCAAGGAATTTATGCTAAATGGTTTTTTTTGTTTTAAACTCAATAAGCAATACTTAAGTGGGATTATTTGAAGGTTTTTGTGTTTATTTGTATTCAGTGCTGTGTTGTCATAATGTTATATATTATGTTTTTGTCTTCGCCTGCGGAATCGAATTGTATAATAAAAAAAATGAATAAGTGTTTGTGTGGCTTACGCTCATGTAGCATGTAGTAAGATCATTACGTATAACAATATCCAGTGTCGGTAGGTTCACATACGAGCTCATGGACGGTACACGGTTCACGATTGAAACACACAACCTCCATTAGCAAGCGTTGAGCTAACCACTCGTCGTAATTAGCCGCTACAGCTAATTACTGCGGCGCACGCCAGTACCAGCGGCTAAACACGTTGCCATCTCTGTACTGGTAGAACCCCCACCTGGCGTACCACTCAACGCGCACCTGCACCGGCTCTCTGCCGGCTCCTTACAAACTGCACGAAACGCGACACTGAAGTTATCACTGTACGGTGGAGAGCGAGAGTCAAGTCAGCTGCGATGCAGCATGGCACTACCTTATATATTTTTTTATAGAATAGGGGGCAAACGAGTAAACGGAGCCTTTCTACGACTACCGACGCCCAAGAATATCCGCATAATTTCTATGCCGATGCGTTGCCCTCCTTTCGCCCCCCCCCACATGGGCCGCAAAGCAAAGGTTACATATTCTTTTTTAACTCCAAAAGGCTATCCGAGCTCTAAGAAACAAACCAACATGTTATCATCGCATTGGTGTCACACGCACGCAATTAGTGTCAAATACGCCCTCTTGCCTCGTACGACATGAGAACTCACAGTATTTTTTTGTGAAGTTCTCGTAGTAGGCGTCCATGCATAGGATCCCGTAAACCTTTATGGTTTGCGGCGATGTCGAAGTGCATGATTTGATATCTGCATACCTTTTAAACGAATGGTTTTGACACGCCGACTGTGTACCATGTATGTTTGTATACCAGTTTACCCGGGCCTTAAGTATCTTAAGAAATAAATTCCAAAAGCCATTATAAAATTGATTATTCACTTTTGATATGATTGAATGACGACCGGCTGGCTCGCGGGTTCAAATCCCGCATAGGTCATGGATCTTATATCCATTATATATTTTTCTATAATAAAAATTTTAAGTATATAAAAGTGGACTTATCACACCACACCTTTATTATAGAAATACATACAATACTTTTTTAATGGGGCATGGCCCAGGCCACACTCTCCCACCACTGCTACTCTTGTGTCACCAGGATCGACAGCGCCCGACCTCGAGGGAATCCTTAAAACTGCCTTGGAGCCCGCAACGAATTTAATCAGAAGAAAAAAGGAGAAGCAGGAAGTACTTCCAGCTTCCCTCCGCAATCAATGCAGAGACAGACATAATACATATATAGACATCCATGACCTAGGCGGGATTCAGACACGCGACCTCTGATATAAGCGCGGACTAACTGCCACGTTACCGATTAAGCCAGCCGGTCGACAAAGTGTCTGAATATATTCTTTTACGTTTTAATTAATCGTAAATTTACAAAATCATCGATTACACTCGGTAGTGAATCGATATCCATAATTGTTTCCCCACGGATAACCCGTCAGTCCTGTAGGGAGGGGCCCTATCATATACCCCCATTAGGTCTCCCCTCTCTTTGCAGAACACTCTTCATTTGACAGATTGGACTTGTATAATACCTTTTTCATTTAATTTAAGGACGCTCCGTGGTGAGTGTTTGCTCTGTCCCCAAGTAGTTTTTATTAGGATTTCTGTTTGATAAGTTGCAAGTAGCACTTGGATTTTATTGGTTTTTTATATGGGTACTTTATCATCATGATCAATGCTTTATTGTTTCTAACTTTTAGGAGGAGGTTGTGCCATGCATGCACTACATCCTCCTGTGCAACGGAACTGGGCCGACACGACCGGGGAGCCTCTCGCTCACATAATACCGCCGTAACGCGACATCTTCAGTTTCAGGTTTTATGGGGTTTGCGAGTAACCGGTGGCAAATTGGGCGGGAGGGGGTGTCAACGCATTGGTGTAGTAATTGTGTGGATGTTCATGTCGGTAGTTGTAAAAAAAGCTCCGATTGCTCGTTTTTCCGAGTTTTAATATTATAAATGCCAAAGTTTGATTTCGGAGTTTTAATATTATAAATGCCAAAGTTTGATTTCCGAGTTTTAATATTATAAATGCCAAAGTTTTTGATTTGATTAAAATTTGGGAAATATGTTGGATACCTATGGATATACCTATGGATATATGGATCTAGAATTACATACGTAAATTTAGAAAAAAAGCTAGCGATATGCTGTATTGAAACCCTGTTAAGTCAACACGATCGGGGAGGTAACTTTCACTCACATCACACTGCCTTGTACTTGTACACTGAATACCCATCGTATTCAGTGGATTTTCGTGCATATTGGAGTAAGGGGGGACATGGGCTAATGGGGGGAGAGAGAGAGAGAGAGCTATGCGTTTGAATTTGAGGGTGTCAATGGGCGTCAATAATCATCAAATGGTTCCTATCGATTACCTAATTGCTCGTTTCATAGCGGAACGAAGATGATTCTTAAGTTTAAAACCCGAGACAGTTAAGCGTTAGTGACCTTAGACGCAAGCGACACGAATGACATAAGCGATGGAAGCGACATGAGCAACATTAGCGACGGAAGCGACATGCGTGAAATAAGTGACGTTTAATGGTTCACACGATTTCCCTCCTCATATTTTTAACGAACTTCATTAGCCATAAAAATTAAAATTACAATTTATATGACAACAACAACAGCAATACATCTTCACTCCATCTCCCCAGTGGGATATGCAGAGAGATCAGAGTGCATACATCACGATCCTTACAAACCTGCCTTGCCTCATCCACATTCATTACTCTCTTGATACAGACACGCTGGCTGCGAAGACTCTTTACACCTGCGGACAGTACCCAGTCAATCTGATCATGGTACGTCAGTCCTGGTCTTCCCCACTACCTACACCCTTCCACATTCACATTGTATGTCTGTTTTTATTAACCTTTCATCTGCCACTCTTTATACATGTCCGAACAAAAGGAGAATGCCTATTCTCATTTTTAAACCGACACTTTCTTTCATATCGAAACTTCATTGTTGCGAACCTCAAAGCTTTACTTTTTATATTTTACTCAATTTATATGACGATAGAATAATATGAGTCTCCCTTATCACAACACAAGTAATTACCAGTCATAATTGGAGCACCCTGATAAAGGCGCTGATCTTTATCATCAAAGAGTTATGCACTCTGATAGTTCTTACTAACAGTATTGTTACTCATTAATGATTTATTGATAAACATCGATTAATGATTGATAGGTATTGAAATCGATGCGTTGCAAAAACACTGCATTTCAGCCGGATTTATCAATCGTTGATATTTTTAGAGACTATATGGAGCCAAACGCAAATCGTGTTTCTGTACGAGGTTCTGCTATAGCTGATTACAACCATCGAACCAGTCCGGCCCTTGCCTCATATTATGGAGTATAAATATAATAATGAAAAGTGGTGTTTATGCCGTCACGTTTCATTCGGCTTGTGAGAGTCAGACATGACTAGCGAGAGAGTTGTATAAAGACCAAGTAACGCACTGCTGAACTACTGACTCGGCCAGGAAGATACTTCTCGCCCCCAGCTCCGCAACGTATCAGGCGGCCCATTGCAGGTGAGAACGGTACGATGTCGACACATCTTCGTGATAATTATAATGTCGTTGGACGTCGGTGCTCGTGAAAAGGCAACGACTGCTCGTCTGTCCCCTTACAGATACTATAAATAAGAAGAGCAACTCAGGCGATGCTTCCTCCGGCTTGTCATTAAGTGATGCGATTGGCCTCTATAAACCTCTCTTTCGTGTGATATCTAGGAGCGTCGTTGGTCACTGCGTATCAAGTCCTCCAATTGCTCATTCTAAAGTTTCGAGCATTCGATTCTGCTGATGCTTAACTCTGGCAAATGTTCGCTGTACACACTTCAAAGAGCATGTCGATACTGACGAGTCGACTACGAACTGTACGAACATTTACCGAGCCGACGCGACGTCCAGACCTGGTATCATTACTTTTTAAAACGATGTTAGACCCGCCATCATCACTGTCAAGTCCTTTATTTTTTATGAGATATGGGGTAAACGAGCAGGTGCGTAGTGACTACCACCGCCTACAGACACTTGCAAGACCAGCCGTCATGCAGACGCGTTGCCGGCCTTTAAGGAATAGTTATGCTCTTTTATTCAAGGCCTCAAAGCCGGAAACCGTGTGAGAGGCAGCCGGTTCCACTGCACAGTTGTACGCGGTAAAAAGTGGAGGTATATATAACACACCTGGGCTCAGGAGTACATATCACATGGTACCTGTACGTATTAGTAGCTATGAACCGCGGATAATTAACCTTAATTTTTGAGATACCAAATCTATTCATCCATTCAGGTGAAAGGATAACGAACATACATACAACCCTTGGTATATAAGTAAATACATAACAATATATTATTAACTTTGTATAAACTAACTTATATCAGTTGCCCCTACGTACTAAAGATACTTTCCCCCAAAACCCCGCACAAAACGTCCAACTATTGAATTTCCACCGCATAACTGAAACGGGGCGGACCCTCATTATGTATGCAACTAGTTTTGGTCCAGTAATGGAGCCCTCTCAACTCCTATCAATATTTGATTGAGCTCGGACAATACACTATGACGGGTACTTGCGGACGCAGCTTTCAGCCCATCTTTCAATCATCATTTAACGTTTGAGAAGCTTCAAAATGGCAATAAACTACTGATTTATTATATTATATTATTCTATATATGGGGCCACAATTGCATTTATATTAATAGCAGATGAGCTCAGTCACCCGTCTCTGTCTATTCCCACCTAGTTCAAAAAATGTAGTTGCATGCACATATGTAAATTACTATATTTTAAAGTTTACTAGCAGCCCCCGGCGTATTCACCCACGTACTCGTCGTAGGGGTCGAATTTTGCAAAATCTCGACGTAGTGATGGGTACATCTTTCAAATAACCCCCCAAGATTTGAAAGTCCTAGCAGTTGTAGTTGCGAGAGTGACTTCCCATCGATGGGAATATTTCACGCGAAAAAAATTGAATGCCAACTTGGCTGAAATTTGTCACAGATGTGTCTAGAACAACATAAGTACTTTTATCTCATAACAAACATTACATTGGGGTAGTAAAACGCTAGTGAAACCGCAGGGCACAGCTAGTCATATGTGGCCATAAATCATATTGAAGCTCGACATAACACGTTAACATGACCTGGTCGACAGCAAATGTGAGTGTTGACTGCAAAAATCCCGGCCATGTTTATCGTTTACGCAAACCTATGTAGTGTGGAAGTGAACTTCACAGTTCGTGAAATAATTGTATATTATTACGTTTTGGAACGTAACTTGTAAAAAAAGGAAAGATAAAATTATCATAGGATTGTACTGTAACACTAATTTATGGCGCCATTATATTTAGTCCATTTTAAATGTTTGAATATTTTATACATTTCACGGTAAACGAGTTTACAAAAAACAACTCGAGTTTATGTTTTATGTGAAAGGTTTTGAAATTAGTGAGAATACCAGGCGTGGTCTTGGCATAATGACATACAGTAAGCATTGGTGTATTTTTTTCTACAATAAACATTTTAATAGTATAATGGGCCAAACGAGCAATCATAGCTTTTTTACGACTAATAACGCCCACGAACATCTGCAAAACTACTATGCGGATGCGTTGTCTTCCTTTCCTTCTCCCCCAATTGGCCTCTACAAATAATGATACAAGAGGTAAAAATTAAATATAGTGAAGTTACATTACATAGAGTCATGTTTTTTTTCAAGAGAGTTTAACAAAACTGGTGTCTCAGCACCGACGCGCGGATGGACTTAAACATCATTCTGGAGTGAATGGTGCGCAATAAGCGACTGCGACGTAAGCGCTGCAAAGCGTAAATAGTTACGCAGACCGTCAAATGTCTCACATGATTACTCCTGCCATTTTTTTCTATCTAAATAATATGCGTTCTTCAGTGCCAACACCATGGTTATTAGGCTTTTTTTAATGTTCATAATATCTGTGGTCTTATCGCACCACGTTACAATAACCAATGTAGGCCTTCGATGTATACTTGATTTCGATACATCGAAATATCAACATCTACTCAAAATCGTAGTCAGTCGAACTGTAGAGGCTGGACTAGCGCCGCCAACCAGTATTAGGTCCCTCCGAAAAAAAAAAGAAAAAGAATCTACTCAAAATATAAACATTTAATTCATAGATTTTTCAACTTACCTGCCGTCCAGCACGGTGAAAATACCTCGAAAACCCTTATATTGCATGTTTAGCCTCATCATGATATTTATTATAACATATTTCTTAACTACTGATAAGTAGTAAGAGATTTTTTCACATATTTTTTAAATATCCTAAAAAATCTAGGATAAAATCATTTATGTGATATTTTGTTGAAACTAAAGCGAAGTATCAAATCCTATATTTCGTTATGTATTCCATTAAATTAAGTTTCTATGTTAATAATGTTTTAATTAAATCCATAAGAATGAAACGGCCTCGCATTGGCGTCGGTAAGTTGTTTGGCACACAACGGGTACATTTAACTTAAAATA
Source organism: Eumaeus atala (assembly GCA_017140195.1). NCBI lineage: Eukaryota > Metazoa > Arthropoda > Insecta > Lepidoptera > Lycaenidae > Eumaeus > Eumaeus atala. The sequence continues at coordinate 76,456 of JAFELO010001167.1, forward strand.
ATGTGTTTATTTTGAAGGCACAGTTAAGAGGCATCGGATCTCGTAAGTCCATTACGTTAGGCGCATTATCGAAGACCCTCGCTCCAATTTGGCCCAACGGGATATGTTAAAGAGGACATTATTATAATTAGATTGTTATCAGATGTTATTATATGAATTTTGTTAAATTATAAGATAAGATATCGTGACGGTAGGCCAATAGATGAGGTGTAGCCTGCGGCGGTGTAATCGGACTCACTAAATGTTGGTCCTTATGAAGAGCACGCCACGGCAAATCGATAACCAATCATTATAATGACGGGCTGTAGACGCTACTTTTATTTTTTTGTGCGCTTGACGAACGGGAGTCGTATTTAATACGCGAGTCCCGGGCATGTGGCTCTAAACGCCCCGACCACAAATAACGTAATATGTTTAACAATCACTATTTTTGGCAGAAAATTATATGGCGCAGCTGAGAAGGCGAATCGCTATAAGAAAATGTTAATTGTGGTTTATTTATGTTGTTAACTAAAATGTTAAAATGCCGATTGTGAAAATGTTTCCGGTAATGCTGTTTTTATTTTGGGCCGAATATCAGACGCTTGCGATATTGGCTGTTCATGCAACGCATTATTTCGCTGGACCGTGATTGCGGTAATCTCTTGCAGTCATCATCATGAGGCCACATCCGAACTGACTGGTTAATGGGTATTGGTAGAATTTCTGCCTGCATTTAATCCAGAAAGTGTTCTCTCTGTAGCTTTAGTAAATTTATCACAACTAATATTACGTTATGATACAATTTGCAATAAAGTTTTACATAAAATGGGCTTAGCAAAATGAATGGACTCATCAATCATCATGGCCAGGAAATTTGCAGCGATATGAATATTTCGAAAGCTGGATGAATAGTGTTTAGAAATGAATGTCATGTTTCCGACAATGACGCGTTGTTCTGACTTAATTGTGATATTCTAACTTGGTAGTCCCACAAATTCTCGTAAATTGTAAATAAGAATACGCCTAACCTAAGCTACTATTATTATTATCCCAAAATTTGTTAACACATTCAAACTTAATCTTTAGCGTTCCATGTTATGCATCTAGAGGTGAGATGTCAACAGCCAAATACATTTCCCTTAAAAAAGTAAAATCAACATCTAAAAAAGTCGCAATCAAGCTGCTGAAATATTGGGCTAGTTATATAATTAAATACACCGCGATAAAAAAAAATAGTTTTATTGTAATTAGTAACATTCGCGTAATTTAAGAGCCACCAATATATCAATGTTTACACCAAAATTTAACAGAATAAGTACAATCATGATTAGCATTGGTACACTAAATCACATTTGTATCAAGTAGGAGGCGTTTGATCAATTTGCCGCCAACTAAAACCGTTCTCCAATTAAACAGACCTGCCCACTGTCACTCTAAATAAATCTCTATCTAGTTGACTTGAAGAAGGTCGAAATATCATCACGTATTCATAAATACCAGTATCGACACCAGTTCTCGTGTTAATTATTCAGTGATTTTAATTAATTTAAATACGAAATTGAACTACAATCGATAATTGCATATAGGAATTTCTTTGATAAGAATTTTAATGTAACACATTTATAATGAGTAAGATAGTTTAGAAATAAACTGGACCGTTTTGATTTTACCTTCATCTCTTGCAGTGTTTGTTGGCCACAGGTTCCTTTCAATGAACACTATGACTACCCACTCTTACTATTCCTTTCTTTTTCTTTCGGACCAGAAATGAACTTGTGGAAGCGAAGAGGAGCCCAACGGCTAGTCAGCCCCCCAAGGGACCAACTCCACCTCCATAGATGGGGTTGCCCAGCGCTACAGGACAACCCCACCGGCTTTGTATATCTTGATAGTGTAATGGGGTGAGGTTCCCATCCTCGCCCCCTGCCCCGTGCGCAAAGGCGCCACCTCCTGTTGCTCTTAGGACCCCTCTTCTTATAAGAGGGGTACCAAGAGCGATTACTATTTTTTTTTTGAGTTTAGAGTATCGAAACTAATGGTTGCACGCGTCAGCATAATAATTATTGTGCAAAACCACAATCGACTTAACATACTTCACTCAGTTGCCTCTCATAGAATTTGTGCTCCTAGGTTTGCCCACGGCAAGCTTTAACATTGTCAAAGCCATCAAAGCCAATTAATTCTTATTTTAAGCACTTTAGATATTATATTCTTTGGCTGCTTTGAAATTAGTACTGTGATAAAATTCGTAATCAGTTTATATAAAGATTAAACTGGGAAATTAATATGCAATTATAAAAGTAAAAGATTTTGTGCGAGGAATTCATGCAAAAATGAAACTTTAGAAATGAATATAACACTAAAGAATAAGACGAATATTTTATACTAATCCCCTTGTCGACACGTTATTTTCATTTTGTCGAATTTCAAATCATTGCAACGAAAATTCATAACGATAAGAAAAGGCTTCAAAACATTCTGAACAAATAGGACGACATTTCAAGCGCCATCACATAAAACGCACTTTAAAATGATATCTGTGTATTATTTAAATACGAGAGCGGAAGACATTATGGCTTTTCTGGCACCCATTCAACATCGTAGGGTCATATCGCATCATATCAGAGGCGCGTTAACGAGGGTTTGTTCGTAAAAAATACAATAAGAGTGTGCCTTTGCCGTAATTATACTTTGAGGTAGGAAAACATTATACAGTAGCGTTTGTATATTTGTTTATACAGAGGTAGTAGTTGCTGGGGTTACTCAATTTGGAATTTAAAAGGTTTACTATTCCAGCTAAAGAATATTGATTTATTATTATGTTCAATAAAAGACTAACGGGCAATTGACAATGTGAAAAAAAGGTATGTGGAACATATGATGTATGGAGCAGAAGTCGTGGTGATGGTGACCGCTATTATATGATGATGCGTATGTACATCTATTCCAGAGTCAGTCCCCTCGTCGGCATTCACACATCATGAGAGTGTGAAATAAGCCCACACTGCGCTCTTGTGCACCGTTCACTTGTGACAAAAACACCTAGTGATAAAAACAGTACAAGCCATCGACAAATTGATATGTATCGCCCAAGATGGCGGACGTCGAAATGTCAAAGCAATTTCGTGACAGCGGCTGTCACGAGCGTGCCGGTGCGTGCTGAGTGCCGCACGACGCGCGCCGCGTGGGCGCGGACAAATAGAAATAGGTCGAAGGTATCTTTCACTTCTAGCTCTCATATCCTTCCTTAAACCTACCTGTGAGGGTAGAAAAATGGGAATTTATGGCTCGAAAAGGATCCAAAACCTTTTAAGGCTTTCGATTTCTTTGCCATTTTTGCTATAAAATAATAGATGTTATGGATCGTTAATTTTAATATTATTCTAATAATATACACTCGTATAAATACACAACAATAGAGTTAACTTATTAGTGCTCTTGGCAAGTGGGCACACTGAACACTAAAAGTCACTGGACAGGTCCTGTTGGCGACTTGGTGAAGGAGGCGGGGTGCCGCTAGGTGCAGGTGGCACGTGACCGTCACGTGCGGCGCTCTATGGGCGAGGCCAGTGTCCAGCAGTGGACGTCGTCCGGCTGATAGTGGTGATAATGATACAGTCGATTAGCTATCACTAAAGATAGATTCGTCACACTCTTACATGAACAGTAAATTTAGAATTAAAACTTTAGAATTGAAACTCAAAATGTCAGGTTGGTGTACATAGATGCGTCTTTGCTTCCTACGGTTTTAAAAATGTTTTTGAACAAAACTATATTTGCATAACCTTTAAACGGTCCAAACGACCATTAAAAATGTCTGCCACTTAAAAAAAGGGGGTAAAGTTTGTACAAAAGGTTAGTGAATGTTTTTATTGCGATTGTTAGTAATGATAAATATTGAAATATTAATGTGCATATATCGTTACTATATCAGCACGCGCGCGAGAGCTCCTCGTTTTGTCTGTAGTGTGTCCATGACTTCTAACTTTGCTGGATTTGAAGAGAAAGATAAATATATTGAAAGTGTAAAAATAAAAATACGTCACAACGTCTGATTTCATTATCAAACGTTCCAAAAATACTGACAAGAAAAAATGTCCGGCTGAAGGTGTGCATTGCAAACATAAAAGTTTTTATATTCAAACCACACTATCAACTCCTTTGATTCTCTCTCCTATACAAGATCAATTAAGTGTGAACTTAAAAGTAATCTATGACATATTGCAGATTGCATATTTCTTTTTATTTCTTCTACTCAATTTTTCTTTAAACCCTACTTCTCTACTAATTTGCCTCGTAGTACGAGATGAATTCTATTATGACTTATAAATAAGCATTTGAAGATAGTAATATATCCAGAAACAATCGAAAAAATACATCCATTAAATGTCTTTTAATGGATGTTTTTTTTTTTTTTGATGATTAATAATACATTGTTACTATAATATAAAAAATATCAAAGTATTTTTTAAAATAAATCCCTAAATGTTTTACTCACATTTAAGGCCATTGACATAACACATTTACAAGCGATGCTAGTAAATGCGAGTGAATAATGCTCTCGATCCACTCGATCCACAGGGACTCATTTCAGTGGAGTCCTGTACGTGTATCCACCCTACACGTCCTGTACCGCCCGCAGCGATCACATCTGATAAATATCAATCGCGCCGCAACAATTAATGGATATTTAACGGGATACTGTTAAGTATCAAAGGATAATGCAATTCCACGAATTCCCCGGCCAATGTGCATAGCGACGGACTACCACAGACTGGCTGTTATGTGATATTGGCCTGACAACACGCACTTTATATGTTTGACAGATGTTACGTGTCACGCTTTTTTTGAACGTTTTACACATATCAATAATATTACAACTATTTTGACGGAGCTTGTTGAGGCTTGTTTAGCTGTTAAAGAAGCCGGACGTGTCAGATGCTTTGCGGCAACCGTGGTCTGAACCAACTGAGCCTATTACAACAACTACATAAACCAAGACTAATACAACAATGACAATATAGATTTAATTTAATTTTATTTTGATTAGAAGTTCGTTGAAATATCTGCATTGTCTATGATATACGCGTCTATCTGATCCCACTTAACGCATGTGATATTTAACAGTCCAGTCATGTCAGCCTCATTCTACTGCAATACTGCAATGATATCACCTAACAATAATAGTGTAAAATAAACTTAGGTCTTTATTATTTCATCTTTCATTAGGTGGTAACCCTAAAGTCGATTAATTTCGCAAGGTTCGCATTTAGCCAAGCGTAGAAGTATGTTAATGATAGTTAGTAGAAAATATTAACAGGTAATTGCTTACGACGCACGTAATTGAAGTGAAGAAGGATATTGAAAAAGGCTTCAGTGTTATTAACAATAGCGGGAGAAAAAAATAGTTACAAAATTATGATGATACCAGCCGTCATAACAATATCCTAGGGATGTGAGAAAGAATTATAAAAATATTTTTTGAATTTAAGAAGAGATGTAATATACAAATAATATATATCGAGATAAAATTTGTAAAAATAGTTCTACTATAATCTGTGGGCTTAACACGCGACGTTCTGTGTAAGATAATATAAAGTAGCACAGGGCCCGTACGTATGGCGTACCGTACGCACACGTAACAACGTGTGGTACAGGTAGAGCCATAACGTATATATTTTAATTATTTTTATAAATTTAAGAAATTTTATTTATTTCAGACTTTCATTAAAGGAACACATAATATATATTTAAGCATTCATGACCTAGGCGCAACCTAACCCGCGACCTCTGGCGCAACACGCGGATTCACCGCCACGTCACCAACTGAGGCAGCCAAGCGCCAGGATATGTCATACGAGTGACACGAGTAGTAAACCCATGTGAGACAGTAACGGGCCCAGCTTGACATCGGCACTGCTTTATCGCACTTACGTCGCTTGGGTGTCTCTCTTTTCATTTCAGAAACACATTTATTCTCAAAGTGTAAACACACGTACAGTTATTTTTTAATTATCTACCTCTCTATTATCTATCTCTCTATTATGTCATAACATAATGATTAGACACTAGGATGATTAGTGTATTTTGATTAATAAATTTCTAGTTACAATTAAAAATTGCATCTTATGAAATTGGTGTGATTTTATATAGATAAGATTTTCACTACCTATAGATTCACAAGTTAAATTATGTATTTTTTTTAAGTAAGAGATTTTTCTTTAGTAAAAGTCTGCATTGCAGTGGAATTGAGCAGACACGACTGGGGTAAAGTGACATCTACGGTGTCGCGTTCGGTGCGGTTTGTTAGTAGCCAGTGGTCCATTAGAAGGGAAGGTGAAAAGGAGGGCAACGACGACTGATGTTTAGGGCATCGGTAGTCGAGATAGGTTGACATTTCTGGCTTGTCCCCCTATACTATAGAGGAATAATAAAAAAAATCATTTTATGAGTAGAATTTGAGGGGTAGAAATATTACAATTGTTGAAATGTTAACACCTCAAATATTTCTACCCCTTAAATGAAAACACTGGTTTATACTTTTTTTTTATGGAACAACTTCCAAGTACACGGGTACAACACTGGACAAGCTCACCAACAACTTAGAAGCTTCTAATTCTTTATTAATTCTTTATTAGTATTATTAATTCTTTATTCTAATTCTTTATTAGTTTCGAAGGACACATATCTTCAAGCTGGAAGATATGTGTCCTTCGAAACTAATAAAAACTATTTTTTTAATTTATTTAGGGATCTTTGTCACGTGAGGTGCCTACGACGGTCCCACCGTAGCCTACACTTAATATTGCACCACCACCACAACAATCTCATCTTATATAGTTGATGGAGCGTATTGTCACTTCTTGGTGATAATTCATATTATCACTCGAATAAAAAATATACTGTTTATACTACATCCACAAATTTACTGATTTAAAATACATTTGCTTTTGAGTAATTCATCGTCAGGTACCATGTTAACCTATAACTAAACAATATCCCGCCTGCCTCGAATACTGGAGTACTCTATATGCTTTGGATTTAATTTAACAATGTACATACTTTGTAGTATATAGTTTGTAGTGACATACAAACACTCATAATATGACTTGAGTCATATTCATAAATTACACAAGTAATACTTATTCAATAATATTGCCCCATGTAATATTAACAAACTTGCCAATTCAATTGTTAACTTAATGTAAAATATTAAAATTATAACTTGAATACTTTTGGCATTAGTACAAGACCGTTACCAGTATAATGAAGTAATCGAATGAAATTGAAGTAAAGATCCATATCTGAGAGCTTAAGTAAGCGGTGATAAAGTTCATTTAGAAGCTTTTATCTTATAAATTCAACATTACGTCTTTCCAGAATTGCTCAAGTTAAATGAAAAGCTTTATACATGATGTTCTTTTGAAACGATTTGTTTCTCTTCTTGTTATGTGGTACTACCTTGTTAATACATGTTTGTGTGCATCAATTATACTGTGGAGGTGTGGTAGTATTTCATTTTTATTAACGGAAATAAAATAATGTAGATAAAATATGTTTTCAGTTGAAAATTACATATCTGATTAAAATTTCATCAAAATCAGCCCACAAGTCTCGGAGGAGCCTGGATAGAGATGATTTTATATGTAGTTGATGATGATATTAGGTATTAATTATCTGCGAGCCGGAAAAAATAAATAGATAATATACATCGAAATAACTAGAGTTTACTGACCGCTACTAACTTATTTCGGAAAAGATTTCCAGTAACTAACATAATATGTAAACAAAAAAAAAATATGACTATTCTTCCTTAAGTGTTTTAGCAAATGATGCATATTATAGAAACGCTGAGCTTATTTGTCCACACTTGCGAAAGCTAGAAAATTTATTCCAAGTTTGTTCGTGTAATTTTAAAATATTGGATATTTTACACGGTGAGTATTGATTTAATTTCTTTCTTTTTTATTAATTCTATTTCAGATATACTCTTTTTATTGTTTATAGGAAAAATCTCTCCAATAAACAATAAAGAAGAGTATATCTGAAATGAATTAATAATATTAATAATGAATAAATTTTCAAGCTTTTGCAAGTGTAGACAAAGAGCCAATACCCATATGAAAAAGAAAACAAAACTCAAATTATTAGAACGATTACATAAAAGTATTCAATAAACGTACTATCCCTAATAAGAATTCATAAAAAACTTACTCGTATGCATATGCGCGAGTCGGTTGCATGCATGGCGATCAAATAGCGTACAATATACCGGTTAAACTAAGCGTGCGCTAAAATCCAATCGGCCGTGGCGCAGCAATTTGCAAAATCTTGTTCCATCTTAAATTATCAACACGTTTAATAACAAGGGCTCGAGAAAGCATAATGGCGGCTAATTATTTACGAATGTAAACGATAATACGGTATAAAGTGGCGACATACCGATTGAGCGTGAATAATGCTGCGAAATTATAATCAACAATCACTTCTCGGACATTCTAAACTAATCATATAAAGTAAAAGGTAGCGTGGCTATTGTTTATTTTCACTCATCAAGCTTATCGTTCTCAAGTTTACTACAGAAAAAATATTTCTCGAAAACATTCGTGGGGCATCCTAATTAAGTAAAATATTATTTGTGCTTAGGCTACGAGTATATGTTTTATCAAGTTTTGATACGTTACAGTTAAGTAAATCATTATTTGTGCTTAGGCTACGAGTATATGTTTTATCAAGTCTTGATACGTTACAATTAAGCTTCATTTTTTAAAGCATTAATATGTCTTTTTTTTTTTTTGAAAATTCATTTGAATGTTAAGCCAAAATTGAGGATATTTATTTGTGTAGACGGTAATTTTTTGCAATAAACATTACTAAAACTCCTCGAATGCCTCCCTTTTTATATTTTCAGTATAAGAATTATTCTTTGTCAATATAAAATAATAGAGGACATGTCTTTTATTTCTTTATTTCTTTAACTCCTCTTATGCAAATTAGCTTCTGCCATGCAATAATCGTAAATATGCAAACCGGCCAATAACAAGTCGAACTCGCTTTTCCGTAGCAGTACACGAAAAATATTGCATCTTTTATGGAATTCTATAATAACTGAAGTTTAAGCACAAGAGGGAAAGATACTCAATTTTCACCACTTTCCCGAAGCCACATATACTTGCAAAGCGTTAAATAAATATCTGTCTGATTACATCTCACATGTCGTCGGTAGTAGCTATCGCTTCACGACCTGAGCCCGACACACAGTTCAGGCCCCCTTGGGTCGGCTGGATGGTGCGTAAATGCATTTTTCCTGCTAGAACCAATACGATATACACCGCTCGTACCGGTCGAGCGATGAAATCTTACATAAAGTGACACAGTTATAACGTATGACTGACAGAATGTCAAACTCACACACCGCTTACGGAGACGAGCCCGGGTTCGAATCCGTAAGTCGAGAGCTTAGATTGATAGAAATAAAATAACGCGACTTTAGAGAGATCTAATAATAAATAAATTAAGAATACGGCTTTTGCCGATTTGTAGAGCTAATCGACCCCCTCCGTAGAGGGGGGGGGGAGCGAGGAGGCCGGCTTCCTCAGACAAGCCAAACACTAAACGAGCTCAATTATCCTTATCCACGACACCGCAACTAAAACGGCATCGTGCGCGCGCCGTCCCACTAGAGTGGGGAGGGGGAACGCTACCCCCTTTTCGGTCCCAAAAATAATCACTATAGGTCACATTCAACCCGGTTCATCTCTTCCCATCTGCGGGAAAAGAGGGGGGGTCTGTCCCCCTATCGTCTCCCTAAACCTGAAGACAAAAAAGTCTTCGTAGTCAGTCGAACTGTTGAGGCTGGACTAGCACCGCCAACCAGTATTAGGTCCCTCCGAAAAAAAAATCTCACATGTCTAAAAATAAAAATCTTCCCTCGGTTATATGTATGAATGTTAACAATCGTATTTTTAAATTCATACCACATCATTTTGGAGCGATTTTCAAAATTGGCTTCACTTCTAAATTTTAAACATAGAGTACCCATAATCTCCGAGTAAAAGATCTGTGACAGACCGACATGACGAAAGAGATTAATTATGTCGACCGTTCACCATGTGGGAAGACGATCTCCATGCAGTAGCTGGTCCGGGATAGATGCGAGAAGCAGGAGATCAACCGTCTTGGCGTTAATTGGCCTATGTCCAGCAGTGGACCGATAAGGCCTGATAATGATGATGATAAAACTTTATGTACGTGGTAGTGTGAGCTGAGTTTGTTAGAGTCTGTACTTCAGTGGTGGCATGAGATCTGTTTCATTGGCATTGATACAGGAGAAGAAGTACCTTCACGCCTATTATCCCCGAAGAGGTAGGCAGAGGTGTGCAAGTACAGCCATAACTCGTAAGCCCAGTAGAGATACATCTACTTACTAGTCTACTGTGCTAGCATTAGCACACCCACGATGAGCCAAGGAACTGAGGCCCATGATGTCATAGGTGGCAAGCGTAATTCGGGCAAATTTCAATCCCGGACAATGTAATGCGTGCTTGGAATAATCTGAGACACATTTAATAACAGTTGCCCGACCTGAGGCTCGAACCCAGGACACCACGCGGCTAAAGGTCTTAACAGGCGACACCCGCACCGTTACACCACAGAGGCATCGGTATTATTTATAATAACATAATCATCACCAACGTGATTTTTTGAAAGTTATGTCATTATGATAGCATGAATCAGAAAGTTCATAATTGAACGAGTGCTGTTTGCGTCAATATTTAACCGCAACTATTTTTTGGCGCCCTTATGGGGTCTTATACAGTAAAACATTAACCCAAGTGCGATAGAAACAACCCCAAAAAAATCAATTCTATTACAATCACATTTTTTACAAATTGTGAAACGCAAACCATTCTGTATAAATAGAAACGGAACAACACGTAAAACGGCCGGCAGCTGTTCTCACTTAGCTTATAAATAACGTTTGGAGCGGGTGGTTTCGGATTATGAGGTCGGAGGACTCAATTAAAACTCGCCGTTGGACCCAGAGATCCACTGGACACCTCCCACCGGATTTCCACAATGAAAATTATTTACAACTCGAATCGAAATGCTATTCTAAAGTGCTTAACAAATTTTGTTGGGACTGCTTTTGATGTACATTGTTGTATGTTTCAAGGAGGTCAAGCTAACCCTCAAACCGCGATTGTGGAGAATGATCGCTTTATGTAAAAGTTTGTCGGGATATACTCTGGCTGCTTCCATAAGACACGTGGAGTACCACGTATAGCGCTAGTATACAAGTATATGTAATATTAGTAAGCTTAGCGCAGGAGGACGGAGTGTGGGACGGCTTCCTGCCCAGTGGACTGACGACTTGGTTAAGGTGGCGGGGAGCCGCTGGATGCATGCGGCTCGTGACCGTGGCAGGGTTATGTCCAGCAGTGGAACCGGATGTTGATGATGATGATATTAGTAAGCTGTACGTGTGAAGCTTGATAATGCGAGCTACAGTCACCTGCCCAGTCTCCTACAAGTAGTTCTTCCTTGTGTGTATGTTTATTAGCCGAATGGGAAAACTACTAAACATATACAGGTGAAATTGGGCTCAAACGTAAACTACAATTTCAAGAAACACTTTTCTGTTCCAGATAAATCAATTGGCATATATTTCATATGGGTACAACCGCGGGCCACGACTGGAACGGCATATGATCTACACTTGAGGTTTAGCTAAACTGATGGTGACAACTGATGATGATTGCAACATAAAAGAACAGTGAAATATAATTTTAGAACAAATATTTTGAAAATATTTTACAACTTACAACAGTTCAAAACTCTTCGTACCGAATTAATGAATGACGGACCGTGAAGAAAACACTTGGTGTTTAATTACTAATATTGACAATGACTTAACTAGAACGTAATTAATTGTTACACAGTCGTTGTAACAAATAGGTTTTTTTTTTAATTATGCATTCACTTTCATTTATTTTACATATGCCGCCTTACATGTGCCTATACTACATACTTAACTTAATTTTCCATGTATGCCAAGCCACGTGAAACATAAGAAACCAATAAAGTATTTTCCAGTACGCTAAGGAGCATTCCTGTATTGTGTTGGGAAATAGCTGTAACATCTTGAACTAATTGTCATTCGCTTGCATTGATTTTCTACTTTATTGGTCACCACATCAAGTCACCCATCCAATCCTAAAATCAGCATTTCAAATGTACGATAATAGATTCTTTTCACCATATTCTCGTGGACGGCTTGTTTTTTCCATACGTATAACACAACATAATTTTATCGATGCAAAAAATACCCCGTCGTAAGCATCAACCGGTTAGAAGACTAGGGGAACTGTGCACGCATATATTATACGCGAATAAACTATGAAATTGTAATTTTAATGCCACCTGTGATGCTATCTGCTTTTAGGGTTGCCATTTCAAATATCTCATACTGTCGATATATTCCAGCCACGATCTATACAAAAATGTGTGAAGATGTACTAATTTATTGACTAATGTGCGAACATTGTTAATACGGATATGACAAAAAGTGACAGAAATAAATTACATTAAACTCTTCTGATTCAAAGCTGTTTGTACATATTATCATATATCCCAACCAAATAATACATCTTTTTGAATAGTTATTGGTGTAAGAATTTGTAATAACCTCTGCGTATTATAACATCTATAAATATTAAATGGGATAAAAAAGATATCATTGAATGTTTCATAAGCGCGCCGTCGTCGATATAAATAATTCATTACACGTCTTAAGTTAAAAAGTAGAAGATAGTGTGAGGTCCCTCCCCCGCGAATAATGGTTTTGTTGTATTGATCACAATTAATTGGCAAAACACAGCGGCCTGGTCTTATCGTTAATGATATATTTGGCAAATAATGGGCCCGTAATAAAATTAACCGAATATTGTAATTATTGAAATGTATAAAGTTTTCCGCAGATCTTTTTGTACAACGAGATGAAAACAGGTGGCCTAAAGGTAAGTGATCAACGCCCAGCACATCAGTAGCTGCCAACCGAGTGCACTGAGCTTCTCTCTCCACACATGGCCGAGTAACATAACGGCATTGTGCTTGATCGAGTTTAGCAATGCGATATTAGGAAGTCTGGATTGGCCAATGAGTGTCAAAATGCAGAGAATTTGCACAACTTCTGATCAGTAGCTGTATACACCGCTTCCCTACTTCATTGTGTTACATACTCCGCCCTGTCGCCAGCCACGACTTTCTTTCACCTGAGTAAGTCATAAACCTCGCATTGTTATATTAATTTGTACGTTTATGTGTTCGAGTTCGAGTCGTGTTTAATGGTCGATTGATCGCGCTCAATCACACGGAAAATTGGTGCGCGAGTGATGTTGTAATGTTTTTATTGAATGCCATGCGATCTGGCTACCTCCAGGCAAATGGTCAACTTGCATATGTCACTGCGGGGACATGAACTTTCAACTGATAGGCAACCGCGAGGTCCTGGGTACTGGAGGGCCCTATCCTATCCAACTTAGTACGGTTCATTTGTATAACAACCTTGCGTCGACTCTCTAAATAGTACAATATAAGAAGTTGTGGAAACCGCACAAAATGCGAGGGTATCCATCACCGGTTGTTTGTGTAGAACGTATTTAGTCCTCAGTGAGATGCCATCGTAACAGAGCTCACATGGTTGGTGTCACACTCAATCCAGCGGAGGACCAAATTCAAATTAATTTAAAGCATGTCACGACGGGCGATCATACGAACATTTGCACATTTTTAAAGAAGTAGTGGTATGATACATCATCATCATCAACATGTGCCAAGCTGCATTGCAGCCGATTTGGCTCGTCATGGCCAGAAAAACAAAGTGTAGTTTTTCTGGCCGCAAAGTGCAGTTTTCATGCAGATTGTGAGTTACCAATGGTCCATTGGGCGGGATGTTGGAAGGAGGACAAAACGTCTGAATAACTGAATATGCCCAATCTTATCTCAAAATAATTTTGGTTTAGGTAGTATAAAAAAAATTAGATAAATAAGAACAATGGTAATTGACCGTCTCTTATACGAGCGTACTCGTTTGACCGGTACGTACTGGAGCACATGTTTATCGAAGTACTACTCGACTACCCGACTACCCGACTAGCCAACTACCCAACTATCCTACTATATCAACATCCTACAATAATAATGATCACACATAAAGCCTGTGCTCCCCGTTATTCTGATTAATATAAAATATAATGTTCTATAATTTGTAAAATAGAATAAGATATATTTTTTGTTACAATCTATTCATAAACAGACAATACAAAATTATGACAGTGAGTGTTTGTATGTAAATGGATCTGACATTGTAAGAACTCACAGGAGGAGTCTCGTGGGAAATCATGGGAGACGCGGACTAGTTGGCGTCGGAGACTACTCGTTATGACGACGATGCGAGTGAAGTCTAAACTGTAGCTGTATGCTCATTGCTAGAGGCAAAGGGACAGCATGATACTAATTTATTTTAATAAAACGTAATCCACCCTTTTACATTGAACTCTGGGTTTGTTTCGCCGGTTCTTCTCAACTTTGCGCTACGGTTGGGGATCTGGTGGAATTTTAAAGTTCAATAGATTTATAAAAGAACATTTTTCAATTCCTACTATAATAGGTCACATCATCCTTTAAATTTATAGTTCAAAATTCATTAGTAAAGTACGTAGGTATTCTCCTTCCAATTATAATCAAGTACAATGTGTTTGAATATGTATGTAGTTATCTGCTGTAATTCAACAAAGGCGCTATTATTTAATATGTAATACATAACAAAATAAAATAAATATGTGACGTAATTACTTTGTTGTCTACTTACGTAGTTTCGTTACTGCAGTAACGAAAGCAAGTGGATACAATTTGATTACTTTGGTTAATTTAAAGGATTTACGTGAGTCTGATGCGGATGTCAACTCTCTGGGGTGGCTAATTTAGTCAGCGAGGGTACTCTGGTGTCGCTATCACCCCTCGACTAATACTTGTGCGGCTACATTTATATAAACTATAAAAGTGATAAGGTTATTGATTATATTGATTGCGGTTATTGGACGCCATCATGTCCTATATATATCCGCATAGGTGAATATTGTAGAACAATGGGGACATTGTAACTGACTGTTAGTATGCGCTCGATTTTTCTAAAATATACTCAACGGGTTATCACTTAGTTTTTACCCATTATTAGAACGCTTCTCTGGGAAAGTTTTAGTGTTCCATTTTTTAAAGTTCGCAGCAATCCTTGGGTTATTGACGTTTGACGAGCCTCGTACAAGTTAGTGTTTATATGAGACAAAGAGGACATGCATTACAAATATACACATAAAATATCGCCAATTTGTGTTAAAGTACTTTCAGTATGTTTAAACAATTATTATTGACAGCTAACTTGTACGTTTTCTGGAAGACCATCGGGCTGCTGATGATGAATTAAAGCACTTACAAACAATAAGCAGCGGAAAATGAGGCTACCTAGTGCTTCAAACACACTTAGATCTTACCGACCGCGTCATGCCAAGTACCAAGGTGTGATAACTCCCAAGTTATTCCTGTTGGTATCTTATCAGTTTGAGGAGGCTCAATGTTGATATGGACAATATTGTGAAGATTTTATTTGTTTCGCGCAGGGTTCCTTATTAAAACATTGGAGTGTTGGAGTTGATACGACAGTAGTCTCGTATCAATTGAATATACAGGATACAAGTTTAATCAATGTTCACTAGGTGGCGCAGTTCGTCTTCCACAAGAAAGCAGTTCCTATATAATTGCACTAATTCTATAAAAGGAACGTAACAAAAATGTGTAAAAGGTATGTTACGTATTGTTATATATTATATTTCTCTATGTTGTTATAGTGAAATATGCTAAAGTTTATTCACGCCATCTACCGATTTCAATTTGAAATTCAAATGGCGATAATATCTAATATTTTTATCTGCATCGACAATTGATACTTGGTCAAAACTTTTTATATCTTACCAACACTTAGGTTTCCATTAGTGGTTTAATAATAAATTAATAAATGCTATTTCATAACAAATCTTAACTATTTAAATATTATTGCTATATTTTACATACAGATAAATACTAAAATACGTACATTTAAGAGCGTCATGAAAATGGTGGCGATTGGAAATCTGAGAGTCAAAGCGCCTACACTACGCTAAATGAATGAGTCGCTATTCGAGAAGGAACAAAAGAGCTTGATAACATAAACGGCATTGTGTTGAAACGAGGAATTTCTGTTGCATTTGAAGCGTTCACGTTCTTTGGTCCAATGGCAAGAGTCACCAATCGTGAGAACAAAGATACTGAGTTTTTCAAATTAGACGTTTCTACTTCGACTTATAAGTCTCGTAGAGCGCGTTAAGGGCCTGGCTTTACTGGTATCGAATCGGTCTTCCGTCCAACAGCTGGGCGAGTGAGGGACACTTAATCCAGTCAACTTCTATTTAAAATGCTATTATGCATCGCCATATTTAATTTGAGCGTCTCATCATCGCCATGTTGTGCGATAGCTGATAATGTCTCCAAGATAGTGGTAGTGATAAAGAGTTATCTATCCTTTTAACTATCCGCCCGTGCACACATCAGTACGTGTAGGTATGTACGTCAACACGTCTAAAGAAGAGGTGTCGAGTGCCGTGCGATCGCTCGCAGAAGCGATGTTCGTTGGTCAGGAAAGGTTCTCGAGTGGCGGCTGCACCCGAAGACGAAGTGTTAGACTGCCTCCAACCCGGTGGACTGACGACTTGGTAGCGTGGAGCCTCTGGATGCAAGAATTTCGTGGCCGTGACCTATGGAGCTCTATGACCAGTGATGGACGTCAGCCGGCTGATGATAATGATGAGTGCCATGCTTTTCAGCCGATTTAAGCCGACAACACCTGGAAGTTACCAATTTCACATGATACGTTTATGAGTTTCCTCTGGTCATAGGAGAGAGCATTAAGGGCAACACATCTGCATAACAGTTACCTATGTTGTGGTAGGATGTTTATGTGTATATTCAGTAGTCACCAAAGGTAACATATGTTTGCCCCCTTATATATAAAAATATTTTTGAAACAATTTATGCAGATAATTTCCCTTATATACACTCTTCAATACATCACCCGTGATCGGAAGATGAAGTATGAGCTGGAAATACCTAAACTGTTTTGAATTTTATGAACATGTATATATTGTGATATATATATATATATAATATTATATTGCCGCATTAGGCCCATATGGCCGGGAAGACATTGCACTCTCATATATTTAACACTGACGCGTTGTTATCGTTAGTGGCAATCCTAATCTCCAGGATGTGTAAATTACAAATCCTGCTCTTATATATAAACTACCCATAGTCTAAGCCAAGATGATTTTGTTTGACATTAAAAAAATCCAACACAAATATCAAATCAAAGGTACATTCGTTGAAAATTGGCTTCGCGGACTGTAAAATAATTCTAGAGGCATTTTAGTCGCCATTTTAGGATATGTAATCCAATGACAACTTCTGAATGATTGTCATCGATGTCGCCCAATTTATGAAGTGCACTACAACTTTATCTTGTACGCATCGACAAACGCTTTTACATATTACTTTTAAAATCTTATCCGCGGCCTACATTTTAGCTTTGGATATTATACATTTTCCAAAATACCTATATTAATATTTGACTTGAATTGGCGTACATACATTTTCTTATTAATTAACATTTATTATAAGTTATACCTTCACATGACATTGAAACAACTTAAAGCTTCTGATTGCTTACTTCACATGACACGCCTACTGTATTTTAAATAGGACATAGATTTCAATTGGTAGTAAAACTTACCTAAGTCATTATTATTATTAAGTATAGGAAGGCAAACGGGCGCTTGGAATCTTTTTACGACTACCGTCATCTATGAAAATCTGCTTAACTACTATGTGGCCGCGTTGCCCTCCTTTTCTCCTCCTCCCCAACGAACCACCGCCTCTTCATATACCGCAAGAAACGCGACACCGAGAGTTCTACTTCACGCCGATATCATGTGCGCGGGAGGTGTATCCCGATCGTACCTGTCAAATACCGCTGGTATGCATCACGGCACCACCTCTTCCTAACTATTATTTAGTAATAATAAATATATTACAAACATCTTGTTGCTACTAGATGATATGTTCAGCGGTCCCTAGCTCCTGTATGTCCTGGGTATTAACTAGCTCGGCTCTAGTAGGCCGCTGCTTATCTAAGTTAAATATCTGTATATAGTCTTGCGAAGAAAGAAAAAAAAAATCATTTTTGCAAATAAAATTTCTTATTTAGGCACTCTTTTCATTTGCAGATTCTTCGCTGCCAATCGATCGTTTTAGGGACTTCAAATTATCATGGCGTTTAGAGCAGTCTGCCTCTAAAGCTGACAATTAATCGTAATCTGGCGGATTAAGTTTGGGACTAGAGGGTAGTCCTCAGCTTTAATCAGGACTGGAACGTTCGTTTTAACCAAGATCAAACTGCGTGATATGGTGCCGAGTCTTGCTAGAAAGACCATACTTTTTTACTGTACGGTGTTACTCAGTGGCTTAACTATATTCAAGAACGGTATCTTAGCCCTCTTGTTGATGATGTTTTGATACCTTTTTCACAGGAATATGGCTCAGTCACTCCTTCGTAGCTAACACCACACCAGACCATCACTGAAGTCGGATAATGCTCAAACGGACACAAATTCAAATGTAATATTTTATTATTTTTAATTGTAACAGATTGCTAGCAAAACCGATAACCGTTGGGGAAGGAAGGTTCCCCAGTGGCGGCCCCGCACCGGAAGACGGAGTGTGGAACGCTCTCCAACCCAATGGACTGACGACTTGGGTAAAGTGGCGGGAAACCACTGGATGGACGTGGCTCATGGCGCTCTATGGGGAAGGCTCACGTCATGCAGTGGACTTGATCCGGTTGATGATGATGACATTGGCACAATTGTCACGGTATTCATTGGTACTATGAGCAGGACGCGCCATTGTACGAACATAGTTAAACGCCAAGACAATACTATTTATTCCAATAATAAAACCTAATACACCTAAACATATGAAGCAAGTGCAACGAATTTATATTTTATAACCAGTTAGTTTAAATTTGAAATTGGGAATACTAAATAACAAATAGCAAAGAGATTAATAAAAGTTGACAAAATTGCATTTATTATTAGATATATTTGTATGTTACACGCCTGAACATACCAACAGATATATTTCTTTTAGTCCCTAATAGTAGCACTCAATTTATCTAGGGTATGCACCTACCTAGGAAATTAGATATCAAAGATGAGTTTAGTTAATTAATTGGTATAGAAAACATACAATAATTGGTAAAAAGTGGAAGAGCAGGCAGCTACCACTGAGGGTAGTTATCAGAAACTGGCTGTATAATCCGTTCAATTATTTGTTGAGCGGATGAAAGCCTATGGTTTCTGTATTACTTGGGTATAGAAAGCTCAGGTTCTGTATGCCATCTAAAGAAAACGCCAACACGCAGTTAGCAGCCGGTAAACATATAATTAAATAACGTGGAACGCTTTTATTACAAATATTTAAACATATGCTTATAGTAAATATACGGGAGCGAAATAAACGGTATAATTCACCAATTATACCTGATAACTACTAGTTCCACGTGTTACCAAATACCGCTATAGACCAGCCTACGACATGATATAGTGTCTTATACAACATATAAGTACCAACCGCTATGTCTATGCTCATAATATAAAGTGGAACCGTTTATTACTCGTGAACCATGGGCCGAATTGAAAAAATGTTCTTGTGTTGCACCTTCCATTTATTCAGGCAGGCTATAGATTGTATACAATACACTATGACTCTTAGAACTTGAATTTCCGAGCGAAACCGTAGGGTGGTGTTTGTATAATATATAATAGAGGTTCAAGAAAGAGTTCGGAATCTTTCCAACTACCAACACCCATCAACAGTTGCAAAACAAATCCTACTTTTACCACATTTTTTTATAGAGTAGAGGTCCCTCCAGTCGAAGTGAGATTAGTTCTACCGAGACACTTGGTCTCAGTAAAATTAGTCACATGTTTCTAATCCTACACACAGCTGATATAGGTACACACTCTTGAGTACTGTACACTTCGTCATTAAGTATAAAATGACCTGTGGTGGGGAAGGCCCATGTCCAGCAGTGGTCGTTGTCCGGCTGATGATGATAATGATATACATACCTACCTTCTCCATAGAACACGAAAAATTCTACCGACATCTGCTCTCACATAAAAATAATACATTCCGTGATATGCAAATCTCACGGAATGTATATCATTCACACATTCACACATTCACACATTCACACATTCACACATTCACACATTCACACATTCACACATTCACACATTCACACATTCACACATTCACACATTCACACACATTCACACATTCACACATTCACACATTCACACATTCACACATTCACACATTCACACATTCACACATTCACACATTCACACATTCACACATTCACACCGTTCGTGAAACATGTTGAGCACTCACTAATCACAGTGAGCGTAATTAGTAAATGATGTAATCACTGCGCCAACACTACGACACAGTTTTACATTCACTTGACATGTCACACCGTCAGTCAGTCAGTCA
>JAFELO010001171.1:0-18431 GCA_017140195.1 Eumaeus atala
AAATGCACGTATATCATAACATTAGGGGAGGAGGATTAGTGGCAATCGCATCTGCATAGTAGAATGTGCGCATGTCTATGCGCGTCGGTGGTGATCCAGAGGCTCTGATTGATCGTTTGTCCTCTTATTACTTAAAAGAGCCACCGCATTCTTGCAATTACATTAAGAGTATCTGTTTTGCAAGTTACATGTGTGAACATATTTAATATCCATATGCAGCATTTTTACACCAGATGGGGATAAACGAGCAGTCGGAACATGGGAGATGAGTTGCCTTCCGGTGACTTCTGTCTTCCAATGGGCAACCGGAAACTCAGAAACCGCACAAAACGTGCGGGCCCAAATTGGATGCAATACAGCAGGATATCACCTCTTACTTATGTCTACACAGTTTATTCCGTTACTGTTAGATTTTTTTAGGCCCGTAATTACATTTATTTTCAGGTTCACTTCATTGTGTATGCAACACAGATGAATAACAATGAATTTAAAGAGATGGTGCTCTGACAGCCAAACTACCCAGGAATCAGCGGCATAGTTTTTTGCTACGCAGATGCGTTGCCCTGCTGTCACCCTCCGCACCCAAGAGCCACAGGCTACTCACAAACTGCATGAAACTCGACAAATGCGCCGTTTTCTTGGTTGAACCTTACTTTACTGACAATAATCGCTCATTTGCATCCCATCAACAATCGATAAAAAACATAAAAAACGTTTGCCTCATGATTTGACTAATCTAAAGAAAACACACGTACTGAAACCTATGTTGCCTCTTTGGGTATACACAGAATTGAAGGAATATTGTATAGTATAACAATAAAAAGATAATGGTAACTGTTTGGTGGTTTTAGCATTCCCTATAGCTTTCTCAGATGTGGTCACATTACAACGGCAGATTTCTACTGTGCCACCGTCGTACCGGTGACAGCGCGCCGGCGGGGTGAGCTCCCCCCGAGCCTACTGGCGGACCTGCAGAGGAAACGCCAGATGAGGAAACTCTGGGCCTGTACCCGCTGTCCGAGGATCAAGGCACAATTTAACAAGCTGGCCGAGGAACTGTCTGCGAAGGTGAGGGAGTGTCATGGAGCAGGCTAGGAGAGTACAGTCTTCCATGCCAGCGAAAACGACACCAGCCTGCACGCCTTAAACAGACGTCTCACGAGGTCAAAAACCACCATCACTCCACTTCTAGACACCACAGGCGCGAAACACTACGGAGCGCAGGCTCGCGCCGAGGTGCTCGCATCACATCTACACACGCAGTTTTCACCACACCCAGCGGCGCCGTCGTTCGCAGAGCACTACGAGCAGGTGGAGTGCCGCATTCGAGAGCTCCTTCAGAGCCCGACCCCGCCACTCAGCGGGAAGTAATTCATTTCCCCCTCTGAGCTGCGGAATGTCACACTTCGCCTCTCAAGGCGCAAAGCTCCAGGCCCCGATGACATCCCCCCCACAGCGCTGGTGATGATGCCTAGGAGAGCAGCCGTGGCTCTCACCCAGATCGCAAATGGCATTCTCCGGATGGCCCACTTTCCGGAGACCTGGAAAGAGGAGAGGGTCATCGTTCTGCCGAAGTCGGGCAAGCCCCGAAGCCTGCCTGGAAGCTACCGGCCGGTAACGCCGTGAATAAGACGACGGCGCTATATGTCAGCAAGAGGCGCTCCATGCCGGGGCGGTTAAAGTTTAGAGGCCAGGATGTGTCTTGGGAATCCCCAGTCGTGTACCTCGGATGCAGTATCGACCGCGCGCTGCGGATGGGCTCGCAGGTGGACCAAGCGGTCAACCAAACGAGAACAGCTCGCGCTTTGCTGTGGCCGGTACTAGCGTCCGGACTTCCTACACGGACGAAGCTGGAGATTTGCAAGACATATATCCGGTCACGCTTCACCTACGCCGCCCCCGCATGGTACTCGCTAACCTCCCAGGTCCAGCGGAAACGCCTGCAAGCCCAGCAAAATATATCCCTACGGGTCGTCACGGGTGCCGGTCGCTACGTCTGCAATGATGTGATCGCGCGTGACTTGCGGATAGAGTCGCTGGATGAGTTTGTGGTTCGATTGTCGAGCGCTACGTTTAATAGAGCAGACAATGGACCGCATGCTCATCTACGTGACCTGGCCCCGCTGCATGCGCGACCACCTGACGGGAGACCGTATCCGCGTGAACTCTCCCCCCGTGATCCACCAAGCGGACTAGGGACTGCGTGTCCTGCGATCCGGACGAGGATCGCACATGAGCACGCATGCCACACCCAATCGCTACTCAACACAGTCACAACACACCACATAACACACAGGCCCTAAATGGGCCTACATTTCCCTGAGCCAAAAGCCAGGATGGCAAACCGCAATTTTATTGCGGCCCCGTTACCGAGGGGATAGCCGTCCCCTTGCGACCCAATCCGGGTTATGAGGTTCGCCTCGATGCCCGTAACCCCCCACAGTTTCTGTGGAGATGACCAGCAGTGTCTACTGTGCCGAACTTCGAACAATGATAGCAAAGCAGTGAAGCAGCCCCGAATCATTTCTTTTTTATGTAGGATAGGGGTAAACGAACAATCGGAGCCTTTTTACGACAACCGACGCCCATGAATATCCACATAATTACGAAGACGATGCGTTGCCATCCTTCCCCCCGCCCCAATGGGCCACCGGCCACACTCAAACCGCACGAAATGCGACACTGAAGATGTCACTTTGACAGCCAAACTACCCAGGAATCAGCGGCATAGTTTTTTGCTACGCAGATGCGTTGCCCTTCTGTCACCCTCCGCAACCAAAAGCCACAGGCTACTCACAAACTGCATGAAACTCGACAAATGCACCGTTTTTCTGGGTTCTACGTTACCTTACTGACAATAATCGCTCATTTGCATCCCATCAACAATCGATAAAAAAATATAAAAAATATTTGCCTCATGATCAGCGATCTTCACTATACTTACACCATTATAAACCGAGACCTCATACAGCACGAGAAACCGTTTTAACTCTACGGGAACTGCAATTAAAAACCACTCGTTACCCTCAGTATTCGCCAGATATCACTTCATTCTTTTCGAGATTTAGACAATTCCGTAGGTTATAAAAAAAATCTTCTCAAGAGGCAAACTAATTAGACATAGTTTTTCGAATCTAGATCACCATAACCCTATCGCTGAGACATATATGACCTTTCTATTAGTAGTGTAAAATTAAAAATGGTAATCATTTTGATGTAACGAATATGTTATATTTCAATTTTTCAGTTCCAATATTCCCCTAATATTACACATAACCCGACAATGGGACAAATCAAGCATATAAAAATCAGCTTGTACAATAACTAACATGTTGATAACTCATAAGTTTCACACGTAACATACACTTGGCTGTGTGGGGGCGGCTTAAGAATACCCTCACCCTCAATCTGAGCCCAAGGTGACGTAAAAGTAGTCAGAGGGTTGTAATAAATCTCTTAACATCTAAAAAGCTTCAATGAGCTGGTTTTTTGGTGTCCGGTCCGTTTCATAACAGTGAAGTGAAATAGACGGAAACACCGGAATGCGGTCGCGCCAAGTGATGGCGATACCATCAATTGGATCGGCGACAGGCAGCACTGGCACCGGTTCGAAATATGCGATTCCCAATCCGCCTGCATAGAATGGCAATTACGAGCATTTACCGAACGCCTAGACTAGATACCCACTTGGATACGCTGGAGGTGGATCTGGGAAAAATCCGATGGCACGTTCCGGGGTTATGTGAAGTCCGAAGGTAAGGCGAAAACACAATAAATCTGTCATCGGGATATCTATTCTACTTCAGGGAAGACGATACTACATTACAAGCCGGCGTTGGTTTCCTCTTGAATAAGTCCCTCGTAGGCAGCATCGTCGAAATTTCTGGTGTGCTGGGTAGGGTTGCGTACCTCATACTTAACCTCGCTAAGAGATCCAACCTCAAAGTGATACAAGTAAACGAACCAACCTCGACACATTCTGACGACGACGTGGATTCAACTTACGAGGACGTCTCAAAGTTCTTACATAACAACGGTAAGGCCAACGTTAATGTACGTAAAATAATAGGAGACTTTAATACCAAAGTGCCGATGGTACTATAACATCCTCGTAAACCAACTCGAAATAATGCAACGAGTGAGATATACATTTACAGACATTTGCCAATTTAACCCCCATAAGAGTTAGTGCGTTTACCGCAGAAAAGTCACCCTTCGTCGTATCTCCTCGTTCTCGGAACACTTACCTTTCGATCGCAGCTAGTATCAGAACACTTGGTATCGTCATCACATCGAGGAACGTTCAGTGCCACGGTCATTTGAAAACGAACGCTAAATTAGCCTCAAAGAAGCTGGGTATGCACAATAGGGCGTAGAAATAATTCAATCCAGCCCTGCCAGGCTGCAACTTATCAAGGCGCAGGCCCGACCGCATATGGAGTATTGTTCCCAAGTGTGGGCATGGGTGAAGCAATGACATCTCGTATCATTTATCAGTATACAACCTAGAGCGACTCGAAAGAAGAAGAAATCTCTTCGCTTAAGATTTCACTGGGTGTGTAAAGAGACACAAATTACGATAAATTGCCTACAGTCGTACATATTGAAGCAGTTATGGCAGATCAACTGGAGAACTTCGATCCCAGAGATCAGAGCCGAACAACATTAAAGTGGGCCTTACAGGTGTTATGTAAGGCCTTCGAGATCTCATGTTACGATGGTCAAATCCGATGCTAATTGTAACGTACTTATTGTTTTAACAGCGGTCCACCGGCTTATGATCTGGCTTTCGATATCGCCACCACTCCATCCATCGGACCACTGTTATAAAGTTCTACCCTAATGTTTTTCTCTCCCTTCGCAGCATATACAAATTTGCCGTACATTTTCTCATTCTGATAACTTTTCTTGTCATTTTCGCATGTTTTGTCACACCTTGTAGTGTGCACCGCTGGGTCCTTAGGTTTCAACGGATATATCTCGTATGGTCTGCAACCTTGAAAAGAGTTACAATTACTACCGGAAACAATATGGGACTCTATCCAATAATTCCAGAGTTTAGAACGGTATCCACCATTAGACCCGTAACCGCATCTAGAACAGCAACAAACTAAATCCTCAGCCGAGAACTGGAAATATTTGAAGATGTTTGGGTAAGTGTAATAAAAATGAGTCATCGCTTCTACTGCTCCGAAGGCCCAGCAGCTCCCACAAGTTCTTTGGTCCCTCACTTTGTTTAATGACGGACAGTTCGGCTCTGATCTCTGGGGTCGAATTTCTTCAGTTGATCTGCCATAACTGCTTCAATATATTCGACAGTAGGCAATTTGTCGTAACTTGTGTCTCTTTCCACGCCCAGTGAAATCTTAAGCGAAGAGATCTCTTCTTGTGGCGGGTTATTGTGTCCTGATTCCTACGAATTTTGATTACAGTTAATCATATTAATTGGCTCATTGGATAGTTGATTTATTTCATCGTCTACGTTTGGTAACGCTAGCGCAGTCGCGAATGCATATAACAGAATACGTAGAAACATTGTTGTTTCTATGTTTTAGTGAATGATAGTGAATTAGCGCGCCTTCAATCAGAAGTTCACGCGTGGATTGTGCTACTGAATTGTCTGCATTTTTATATAACTCGCGGTTGTTCACTAAGCGAGATGACGATAACTGGAAGAGATTCGTTACGTGTCTAACTTCACACTGCGTATAAGTAATTTCGCTCGCACGCTGCATTTGAATATCCGTCGACCGGTAGGCATAGTCCATAGAGCAATTTGAGAACAATCTGGCGCAGTGGTAGCGTAATAATAGGTAAACGGAATATAGCAAATCAGAATTAAAAAAAAATACTTTATGTGCTCCTTAAATTTTTTACAGTACATCTTTTTCCTACTAATGGTTCTTTTCATCTATACTCTATTTCGCACAAAAAGTAGTTGAGAACTACTGCGAGAACTGATACTGTGACACTATCAGTTAACCTTCACTGGGCAACTCCGCGATGTATATTAGTACAGCCCAGCTTATTCAGTAGCTTAGTCGACGCGCACAGCTGAACCTTCAGGTTGAATACGTTCTTAGTAATTGTTGCTCGCTATAACATAGAAACAATAATGTTGTTGTATGTTGCGTTATTTGTGTTCGCGACTTCACAAACATTGTTAAACGCAGAAGATGAAATAAATCCACTATCCGATGAGTTTATTAACATGATTAATTCGAGGCAAAGTTCATGGAAAGCTGGGCGGAATTTTTCGCCGCTAATGAAACTCGACATATTAAAGAAAATGATGGGAGTGAAGAAAGACACAAACTACAAAAATTTGCCTAAGGTCCAACATAGTGACGCAGTTATAGCAGATTTACCGATGAACTTCGACGCCAGGAATAAGTGGCCGAACTGTCCGTCATTACACGAAGTGAGGGACCAGGGAAGTTGTGGGAGCTGCTGGGCCTTCGGAGCAGTAGAAGCGATGACTGATCGCTACTGCATTTACTCAAACGGTACTAAACATTTCCATTTCTCGGCTGAGGATTTAGTAAGCTGCTGTTCTTCATGCGGTGGCGGGTGCCAAGGCGGCGACCCTTTTTTTGCCTGGGAGTATTGGAGAGATTACGGTATTGTATCCGGAGGTAATTATAACTCTTCTCAGGGATGCAGACCATACGAGATACCTCCGTGTGAACATTACGTTCATGGCGACCGTCCACAATGCAAACATTATGATAAAACCCCGCAGTGCCATTTAACATGCGAAAGGAATTATAATAAAGATTATAAAGATGATAAAATGTACGGCAAAATTGTATATCAAGTGGATGGCGGTGAGGCAAACATAAAGGCAGAAATTTATAATAACGGTCCCGTGGAAGCTGCGTTTACTGTTTATTCAGATTTTCTCAACTACAAATTAGGTGTGTACAAGCATATACATGGCGGCATATTGGGAGGACATGCAATTAAAATTATAGGATGGGGCGTGGAAAGTGGAGATAAGTATTGGCTCATTGCCAACTCGTGGAACACGGACTGGGGTGACAAGGGATACTTTAAGATCGCTCGCGGCGAAGATGAATGTGGAATTGAAAGCGAGGTCGTAGCCGGAGAGCCGCTGTTCAAGTAATTTGATATGACATTCGCTACAATTGTTTCATATTTGATTATGTACTACAAGTATAAATAATGTGTGTGTTATTAAAGTTTAGACCATAACATGCTTTTAATTATTAATTTTTGTACCATCTTTAAATGCTTTCTGGATTTATAAATTCACTAGCTACTGAATACGATATCGTCTGCCTTTTTAGGAATAAAAATATAATTTTGTTCCTTAGAAACAAGAATCTTTAAGATGAAACAACAAGTTAAAGACCAACTGTACTACACACGTTACAAGTAAACGTCTAATCAAATTCAGGCTTAGGGCTTAGTTGCTACTGCGTGTCACGCCTACATAATAACTACGCGTGAAACTTATGAGTTACCAATGTGCTAATTATTGTACAAGCTTCTCATTACTTAGCTCGGTCCCATTGTCGGGTTTTGTGTAACATTTGGGGTTAAAGTATAAAATTGGCCACATGTACTGAAAAATTTAAATGTTACATACTTGTTTAATTATAATAATTTCCATTTTTATATATACATTGCTAGGAGGTCCTTTGTTCCCTAGGGATAGAACCGTGGTGATCTAGATTCGATAAATCATTTTATACTGCCTTATACTTGAGAAGAAATTTTTTATAACCTACAAAATTGTCCGAATCACAAAAAAATGGAGTGATATATGGCGATTATTAAAAGTGTCGAATGGTGTCTAATCGCAATTCCTGTAGAGTTAAAACGGTTTCTCGTGCTATATGTATCATGGAGCAAGAATAGTGAAAATCGATTCATGAGTCAGGGCTGTTTCGCTGCTAGTTTTGCTATCATTGTTCGAAGTTCGACACAATAGACATATCCCGTTTTTGTTTATCCAGATCTGTAAAAGCTATAGTGAATAACACTATGAAACCACCAAATAGTTACCATTATCTTTTTATGGATATTCGATCCAATTTTCATTTCTGTATCGGTTCAAAAAAACAACACAAAATTCAACACTTGCTTTTTTTTCGCAGATGAGTCAAATCATGAAGCAACTATTTTAATAGCTTAAAGTCGATAATAAAATGATTGAAAAGTAGAATAATATGGGTACCCTGTGAAACAGGCTTTAGAGAAAAACCTCAAACCTACCTCACCTCAAAGTAGGTTAATCAAGACACCAAAGGGAAGTGAAATCCCACAAAAATCATCTTATAAAAAAACTAGCCAAGCTATTTCTTCCTAATAAGATATAATGGATATCTCTTTGCAAAGCCAAACTAAGTCTGATGTTCTTGACTTATTTATTTATTAATACAGTCAGACTTTATGTGACTTTGGTGTGTGATAAACAAGTAAATGTGTACATGAAATGTTCAACGCTAAGGCACTTACAATCTAATTATACATTTATAAATAAATCGCACTAAATAACTACAGTCTCGGCTTGGCTTCGCAAAAAAGGTGTCAATAATTTCATGGAGAAAATTTCAGCTTCATCGAGACTTGGCTAGATTTTTTGGCTTTATTTCCACTACAGGATGCTTTTGCCTTTTTTTCCTTTTACAGCTACAAATATAAAATACAATAAAGTTAAGTTAAATTAGTTTTTATACATTCCTATGCGATCTTCCATGGCCTCCTCCACCTGCCTTTGCACTTATGCATCCAATTTTTCCTCCCTATGTTTATTATGTCAATAGTCCATCTTTTCTTCCACCTTTTTCGCCTCTTCTGCCTTGCGGGCCGCGTCATTTGATTGTGTGTTAAGTTTATTTGATCCACTCCTATTACAGTGAAAAGCGAGTGATAACTGAAGTAACATGATGCAATGTTGGTTTATTTACCATGCGAATGACAGCGTTTTTTGGTTTATGTATTTTCTTCTGTTTCGAAATACTTGGTTCCTATGTGAACACACATGTGAAATTGAAAAAGGAAAGATCCAAGAATCCATAACTGTCTTGTTTAGATTTAGGCTAAAATTGATTTTTATAATTTCTTAAGGGGTTTCTTCCATGATTAATTTATCCATCCTACCGCCCACTCTTATAAACCTCCCAGTGTGCATCTTCAACAATCTGGTAGGTTGCGCATTCTCAAGCTCATGGAAAGTAGCCACTGTCATCAGCATCCATAAACCAGGTAGCCTCCGTACTGAGTTCAAAAGCTAAAAAGGGCCTACAAAAGGAAACGCTGTCCACCAGCCGCCCCTTCAGAGCCGAAATCCCTCAGGGTTCCGGCCTCCCTTCGACACTCCACAAGCTCTATACTACAGCCACGTGCCACGACAAGGCTTGAACCATGGTGGGATATTCCTTACTATTTGTATTAAAGCATACCAATTTAAAAATCTATTATATACGCTCTTTTTCTACTTTGATTGTGTTCTTAATTCATACAAACATACATGCGCATGCATACATACATACATTTATAGATAGCTAAATACATAACCCTCCTTTGTATTGCGCATCTAAAATTAGTCAATTTTCTGATGAATATACACCTAAATTTAAATATTTTGGTGTAATAAGTAAGTAAATAATGTTACTTCCAAAGCATTCTTTTTGACGGCAAATTGATGTAGGGCAAATTTGCTGACATCTTTGAATACTAGTTGGATTGAAAAGTATTCGACCTAACCAAGAAAATAAAGACACACTAAATGAGTTATATATTTATTTTTCTCCATAATCACCATCAAGTTCGTGCAATTTTGCTATCTCCTATTTAAGGCATTAGATTTGATGGATCGGCGCTTAAAGTTGCGGCAGATAGCAGAGATGGTAAGCACTTCATTTGAATGCGTTGTTCATATTTTACACCAACATTTGCGAATGATAAAGTTTGCGTGCGATGGGTGCCACGTTTGATCACTGTTAACCAAAAGCAACCCCGAATGGACCATTAGTCGGAGTGTTTGGCGCTGTTCAAGCGTAATATTGACGAATTTTTGTAGCGTTATGTGACAGTAGGTGAAACATGAACACATCATTCCCAAAAAAACAATCTAAGCAGTGAACTGAGAGCGGAAAACCTGCGCCGAAGAAAGCAAGAACGATTTTGTCGGCCGGCAAAGTGATGGCGACAGTTTTTTTTTGGGATGCTCGAGGGATTATTTAAGTGGATTATTCGTATAGAGAAAAAGAAATAAATGGCGAGTATTATGCAAGCTCGCTGCAAAAATTTTGTGAAAAAAACCGAAAGGAACGGCCTCACTTGGGCTAACTAAAAAGAAAGTTGTATTCCTACACAACGCACCCGTGCACTCGTCAATGGTTGCAGTTGCCAAACTCCATGAATTGCGGCTCGAATTGTTACTGTATCCCCCCTATTCCCCAGATCTGGCCCCGTGCGACTTCTACTTATTCCCGAATCTCAAGAAACGGTTAGGTGGCCGAAGAATTTCATCAAAGGATGAACTCGTGTAACGGCATTGGAGAAGCGCTGGACTAAATGCATCGATGTAGAAGGAAACGTTGGATTTCTTTTTTTATAAATAGATCATTAAAAATATTCCTTGTCGTTTCGGATACTTATCAATCAACCCACGTATATGGTACTGGCGGTGGACCAATAATCATAAACTTTGACTAGAAGATAGAACTTTACAATAAAACTACTTTTACGGATTTTATCGCTGTTTATTAAATTATTTATGTAGCCCGACGTTTCAGAAGCTTCACTGCATTAACCGGAACAACTAAAATTATAATTCTTCGGGTACTTTTAAAAACATGGTACTACAGTCATCTCAGTCCACCCGTGGATATGGATGCTGTAAAGTTTCTGAAACGTCGGGCTTCATAAATAATTTAATAAACCGCGATAAAATCCGTAAAAGTAGTTTTATTGTAATTAATAATAATATTAATAATTAATCATCGTCATCTAGACCAGATATATTCCTTTTCACCCGAAAAAATAAACATATCATCCTAATAGAACTAACGGTTCAAAACGAAAACAAACATACCTAAAGACCACACAATAAAAACAAATAAATACTACGATTTAATAATTGTACTAACCATAAATGACTATACTGTTAATTTATACGCGGTAGAAGTGGGAGCGAGAAGTATACCAGCAAAATCTCTCTACATCCTACTAAAAGACCTTGGCGTGTCGAGAACTGCAGTAAGTTCTACCTTAGAACGGGTATCTAAAGCTGCATTAGCAGGCTCCTATGAAATTTGGCTAGGTGGGGGGGGGGGGTAAGCCTGAGTAGTGAAGGTGAGTGTTGATGATCAGCACAAAGAGGCCTCTTAAACCTACACCCGGAATCACAAGTCCCGGGGCTACTGGGGTTTACTCCTTCTGCCACACGATGGACCCGGCACCCGCACGGTGAATCCATGGAATGCTAAGAGTCTCTCTCTCTCTCTCTCTCTCTCTCTCTCTCTCTCTAACATTCGCGTAAACTTAAGACATCAATAGAAGATAGAACTTACAGTACAAATATAGAGTTAGATCAGAATATTGATAAGTTTGAAAGACTGAAAGAAACGGAAAAAAAATATACTTGTAGTTCATTTCATACATGTGTGTGACATGAAAAGATATATGGTAATAAAAGATATATAAATATATATGGCTGAGAATCGGCTACTGTCTACGTTTCGTTCCCCTATGTGATGAGGGTGGTCTACCCTACCCGGCAAAACAACTTTTCCCGGGTGAGCTAGTATATAATATAGTATTAATAACTTTTATTTCTCAAAAATCCTCACTACAACATAAACGTGAGGCATCCCCACTAAGTAAGAGACTACTTGTGTTGGGGCTGTCTCGACATTCCCTTCCTGTTACAAATGTTGAGAAACTTATAATTCCTCTTACATCTAGTGTTACAAATTTTACTTTTGATAAAAACTTAACATACATTCTTTTTACTTTACAATAACACACTATGGATGTTTAGGACAAGTTAGAATTTTTTTTTTATATATAATATGTGTGTTTTAATATTGTTAATATGCTTGTGATATGTGTGTTTTTTGTGTGGTGTGTGAGTGTGTGTGTGTGTGTGTGTGTAGGTGTGGGTGTGAACATGAGCGCATGGGTGGGTGTGTCATACTAGTCTTTTGAGCATTTGTTCCAATTCATCATATGTTATCGTTTCGATCCAACCTGTCAACAAATCTTTACATTCGTGTAAATTGTGAATTAAACATCTACCCTCTATGGGTAGATGTTTAATTCACAATTAATTAAATTGTAAAGGTACGATGATTGAGCCGGAAATTGACGCCTGGCGTACTCATTACGTACGGCAATTATAGGAGCAACATTGCCTCCTTTTCTTCTACTTGTGGCAGCTGGGAGAAAAGGTAGGTCCTTATGCAACGATAATATTAAATGTGGAACATATAATTTTCTTACAGTAAGAAGGTCACTGAGAGAATAGAGGCTGTGTCTAACTTTGTCCTTATCGTGTAGGTAGGTAGGGTAGAAAAAATGTTTACGTTAATCTCAAGAGGGTAATTCACTCATTTGAAGTGCGTTTTGTTCTGTGTTTTTAAGTTTTGTTAAATCGTGTCCGACAGAGTCGAAGTCTTTAATTGTGCTCTGAAAATTTTAAGTTTTCATTTGGCAAAGACTTTTGTTATTATTATGGTTAATAAACACCTAAAGACACTATAGGATCCATAAAAGTGCCTCTGTCGTCAAGTCTGATAGCACAAGCAGTGGCATTAGTCGAACAAGGTTGGTAAATGTGCCGCATTCTTCGATGCAATATGCACTAAAACGGTATCAAGGGTGTGGCCGCTACCCCCAAAGACCAGGTAATGGCGGTGTACGATGCACATCTGCTCGTGAAGACCGCTTTGTTGTGTTAGAGATTTCCAGAACGCCACGTAACCTTTGGTCAATTACTACGCCAAGGTATTTGGTAGAATCCACTTTTTGGATAGGGTTACAGTTACAATTTATATTTGTAGGGGCCGCACAACTGTAGATTTGTATTTTAAAATCAGGACCTGGATGAGACCTTAGACTGGGTATAAAGCAAAAGTAATTAGTTTTATTAGTATTTAAGGTAAGCAGATTTTGAATGAGCCATTCGGCAAGCTTCAATAGAACTTCTTCAGTAATGCCTCTCACCAATTCCCAAGAAGCACCATAGAATACAAAAGCAGTATCGTCTGCATAACAAAGGATAGATGGCGCCTTGGCACGTATACATCGGCTCCTAAAGTTTCCTAGAATAATTTTTAAATAAGTAATTAATCTGTGATGACAACATAACAAAAAGACATTATATATATTGACCAAGTGGTGAAAGTGTTATCTACGTAAATTATATTGTGTAAACTTTATACATGTTAAATCATGTGAGACCGTAATAGTAAGGGATCTTTTTAAATAAGACGTTATTTTTCTACGGAACTAATGGGTGATTTATATTTCACTTATGAACTTCTATCGGAATATAAATACTTATAGTGATTCCAAATGTAAATTTTGAAATAATATTCATTGAAGCAAAGGACTTTTGAATAATATATCGTACAACGGTGAAATGAAAAATTATCGCCATCTACGCCAAATAGTGCTAACTACTGTACAACACTGAGGACGAATATTTACTTAATACAAGTGGTTCACTAAATATACGATAGGTGGGGTATTACGTATGAAGATGATTTTAAAACCGAAATTAAAATATGAAGAATAAATTAAATGTTAATTATTAGAATAATAATTAAAAGTTTACAAAAAAAGAAGCATAAACAAATAATTATTTTAACACATTACCGTAATGTCACTACTACATATAGATTGAAAAATTTGAATGCTACCGTACCTTGTATGTGGTCGAGTGGAGACTTACCAAAGTTTACCGGAGCTAACTTGGTGCAAACTCAGGCGGGGAAGATATTCTTTTTTAAACATAAAATAGCTCGACAAGTAAATTGAACAGCGAATCTAAAGTTAATAAAACGCTAAAAGAGAGCACGAACTATAAGAAAGTATCTAGTCACAAAAAATTATAATATGGAAAATTACCCGGACACGCCTACTAAGACAACACTTGCAAGTAGGACGAGAGTCGTATATTCCTCATCCTCAGAACATAAGAATATATTAGAAATAAAAAATCCAAAAAAATTCAACCAATATGGCCAATAAACAAAATACATTCTAATGATACCTCCTTTCTTTTTGGAGAATCGCGTGCAAGAAGTTTACTCCATGTGTCTTAGTACACAAATAAACGAAGAGATAAATGATTTACAAAGGACAATTACTGACTTGAGGACACAGTTAGAAAGAGCATATCAGGGAATTGAAAATTTAATTTTAGAAAAAACTTACTTGCATCTAAATTGTCTGAGCAGGAAAACAGGGTAGTGCAATTGAAACGTGCAATTGAAAACCCTCAAATGACGTCATTTGGAAATTTTTTTAGAAGATCACAATCAACTAATTCAATTGATCAAAAGAGTTTCGCCACGACTGCAAAATGACAATTATCAAATCATCATAAAAGCCCACAAAGTACCATCAGGTGAACATGTTGGTAGATACAACGCTCCAACTGTTGATGAGGTTGCTGTTATCATGGTTGGTGATGCAGTTGACAAAAGATCTATAAAAATTAAACGGCGAGACAACACTGTCAGTATGATTTCGGATCTACACCGTTCATACGACGCACTACAATATCCATTGATATTTTGGCAAGGACAAGATGAATATCACCTTAATATCAAACAGTATGACCCAAATACCGGTAAATTTGACAATTATCTATTTACTTTCTTACTGTATGTATAGATTTTAATTTAGTATAGCATTTTATTTTTTATTTTTTTAGGTGATTACAGAAATAATAAAGTTAGCTCAATGAACTACTACGCACACCGAATAATGATTAGACAACATCAAGACAATTGTATCCTTCGATATCGTCAGCTGTTCCATCAATACATTGCTGATATGTATGCTAAGGTCGAAAGCGTATGCTTGCGATTCCTTCGATTCAACCAGGCAAAACTACGATCGGAAGAATATATTCACTTACGAGATGCTGTTGCTGGAAACATCGATGGAAATTTAAATCCCAATGACATCGGTAATGCTTCCATTTTACCTTCAAGCTACATCGGCAGTCCACGGAACATGCAGGAATACATACAAGATGCGATGACTTACGTACGTCATTACGGCCGACCGGATTTATTTATTACATTCACATGTAATCCGAATTGGGAAGAGATGCAAACTTTACTACTGCCAGGACAACAAGCCATTCATCGTCATGATTTAACTGCACGTGTGTTTAAACAAAAATTGAAATCCTTAATTGATTTTATTGTTAAATATTAAATTTTTGGTATTACATGTTGTTGGCTGTATACGATAGAGTGGCAAAAGCGAGGTTTGCCTGGTGCCCACATTTTGGTTTGGCTTAAAGATAGAATCCGTCCTGAAGAAATCGATCAAATAATTTCAGCCGAAATTCCAGATCCATTAATTGATCAAGGATTATTTGATATTGTCACCAAACACATGATCCATGGGCCATGCGGTGCTTTCAACGTGACGTCACCGTGCATGGAAAATGGAAAATGTTAAAAAAACTTCCCAAAGCCGCATACGAATGACACGATCACGGATATTGATGGTTATCCAATGTATCGCCGCAGAAGTACTGAGAATGGTGGCCACACATTTACAATGCGACTGCCGAACTTTCCAAATCAAGTTGAGTTTGATAATCAGTGGGTGGTACCATACTCACCACTACTTTCAAAAACTTACAAAGCTCATATCAATGTTGAGCTTTGCAGTTCTGTTAAATCAATTAAATATATTTGTAAATATGTAAACAAAGACAGTGATTTGGCCATATTTGAAGTACAAAACATAAATAAAAATGACGAAATAGCACGATACCAAATGGGCAGATACATTAGCAGCAATGAAGCTATTTGCCATATTCCCAGCTTTCCCATCCACGAAAGAGATCCTGCTGTCCAACATCTGGCAATACATCTTGAAAACGGTCAACGTGTATACTTCACTGAAGAAAATGTTCTCTAAAGAGCGTTCGGAGCTCCGAAAATGACTAACTAAATTTTTTACATTGTGTCAAAAACCTGATGTTTTTGGCCAATTCGCGAAGACATTGGTGTTTGGTGATGTTCTACGTTATTTCCCATGGAACAAATCCAGTAAAAAATGGGAGCCACGGAAACAAGGAAAACCACATCCTGCCATTACAGGTATATTCAAAGCTAAGACATTGGGGGGACTTTACACGGTACATCCAAAGCAACTTGAGTGCTTCTACTTACGTTTGTTATTGGTGAATGTTCACGGACCAACGTCTTTTGAATTTTTACGAACAGTTAATGGTCGAGTATTCAATACATACCAAGACGCATGTCGTGAACTGCAATTGCTAGAAGTCGATAACCACTGGGACTTAACGCTTGCTGATGCTGCGTTGACATCAACACCGAATGACATTCGTCAGTTGTTTGCAATTATTTTGACGACATGTTATCCCTCGCAAGCACAAACTTTGTGGGAAAAATATAAAAATTGTATGACAGAAG
The DNA here is from genome assembly GCA_017140195.1 of Eumaeus atala. Classification (NCBI taxonomy): domain Eukaryota; kingdom Metazoa; phylum Arthropoda; class Insecta; order Lepidoptera; family Lycaenidae; genus Eumaeus; species Eumaeus atala. Next base: position 16,665 of record JAFELO010001171.1, read on the forward strand.
ACATCTTGCACCGAATTAGACAAACAAATCAATGCCAAAACATAGATTATACACCAGAGGTGTACAATGAAGCATTGGTCTTGATCGAGGATTTATGTGTTCTTATTTCAAATTTACCACTTAATCATTATGGTATGCCATCACCTAATCGTCCAGCCACCGACTTAGTGAATACCGATTTACAACGAGAAAATCAATATGACCATGGAAGTTTAGCAAAAATTATCATGAACAACCATTACTGACAGCAGAACAAAAAATTATTTATGATCGGATTATGTTGGCTGTTGCTGCTGAACAAGGCGGTTTTTTTTTTCTTGGATGCACCATCGGTAAGACATTTTTAATATCGTTGATTCTTGCCAAAATACGGTCGCAACATAAAATCGCATTAGCAGTAGCATCGTCAGACATTTCGGCTACTTTACTGGATGGTGGGCGAACAGCACATTCAACATTCAAGCTGCCATTGGACGTTCATAATATACCAGATGCAATGTGTAACATCAAAAAGAATAGTGGAATAGCTGCAGTGTTGCGGAAGAGTTCTATAACTATTTGGGATGAATGCACAATGGCACACAAATATTCACTTGAATCATTAAACAGAACTATGCAAGATTTAAACAGCGATAATAAACTTTTCGGTGGTATCTTACTTTTGTCTGGTGACTTCCGGCAGACCTTACCGGTTATACCTCGCTCTACTTTCGCGGATGAGATTAATGCATGTTTTGAAACAATCATTCTTATGACGAAGTGTTGAAACACTTCGAATGACCATAAATATGCAGTACAATTGCAAAATGATCCACCAGCACAAATATTTTCCGAACAACTACTAGATATTGGGAATGGTAAAATAGAACTGCAACCAGATACGCAATGCATTAAACTACCAGACAATTTTTGCACTGTTGTTTAGGATAAAAATGAATTGATTCAGAGTATTTTCCCGGATATAAAGTATAATTATTTGAATCATGAATGGCTTAGTCTACGGGCGCTTTTGGCAGCCAATGATGATGTTGACGAAATGAACTTCCAGATACAACAGTTGTTACCAGGCGATCTGATGTCTTTTAAATCAATCGATACTGTTGTTGATGAAAATGTAAGTGTAAATTTTCCGATTGAATTTTAAATTCATTAGATATCCCTGGAATGCCACCACATAAACTTCGATTAAAGATTGGTTCCCTATTATTCTTCTCCGTAATTTGAGTCCACCTCAAGTATGTAACGGTACGCGTTTGGTCATCAACAAGATCACCGGAAACATTCTTGAAGCAACCGTTTTGGCTGGGTAGTTTAAAGGAAAAGTGGTTCTGCTGCCACGTATTCCGATGATACCATCAGATTCTACCACACCCTTCAAAAGGCTACAGTTTCCAATTCGTTTAGCTTTCGCCATGTCTATAAATAAATCTCAAGGTCAAACAATGACCATTTGTGGTTTACATTTGGAAAATCCATGTTTTTCTCATGGGCAACTATATGTTGCGTGTTCACGTGTTGGGAAACCGTCGAATCTATTTGTGTTTGCTAAAGACAGGTTAACCAAAAACACTGTGCACCGATTGGTGTTAAATTAAATTGAAATTGAAAGTATTCATAATTCAAAAAAATAGATATTAATGTTTAAAAGTTTAAGACTGTCTGCTTTGCCTACCTCATTCATGAGTTTAAGCGTCACATGTTATTTACTGTATTATACTGTAACATACTTATATTTGTTATAAAATTTAATGGAAATAATAATCAGCT
>JAFELO010001173.1:4232-26379 GCA_017140195.1 Eumaeus atala
TACCAGAATGGAGTTTCTTGGGTTCCGTAGTCAATAAGAACATTATAGATTTATCATGTTCAGGAAGAGGTAGTGCCAACTTAATTGGACCAGCACGATCGGGGAGGTACCTGCCGCTCACTTGATACCGCCGTAAAGTGACACCTGCCGATTGCTCGTTTGCCCCCTATTCTATTAAAAATATGTCTACTCAATTGTTCTAGAAAGTTTTAATTTGTCATAAGTCACCTTCACACACGACAGTCATCAGTTCACGACGACAAAATCATACATTAAAAAATTGAAATAATCTCCTTTATGGTGCCTCTCCTAAAGGTGATGTGAGGTGATGTGGGGATGATCATTTCTTTCGTCCTTCCCATAGTGTAAAGTATCGTTGGATGGGTCTTTCAAATAAAAATATCTAAATATCGGGGGTGTGGGAAGAATCTAAAGTGCCAATTTTCGTTTGTCTAGTCAAATGCCACCCCATCCGTCCCTCTACTACTAACTAAATTTGATGTGGTCTTTACACGCACCCGTTTCTATCGGTATCATACGGTGTCCATATTTTCTAAAGATAATGACACTAAATTCGGTGCAGTTTACTTTGTACATAAGAAACACATTCGTATTATTGTTACATAGTACTTACCTACAATGTCCTAAAAATTACACATCTTTTACAATTTACGTTGTATATACCTAGTCTTGCCATAAATATTGTAACAAAGATAAAAATATCTCTTTAATTCCAAATAATATTTATAGTGTACTTTTACAGTGTGTTTGTTTAATACACAAATATAAAACAATTCGAAATGTAGAAAGCTTATTCGGAGTTGTCTCCATTGGCTGCAACACAATCATTGTGACGCAGATTACTTATCGCCTTGCTTTCTTATATCATGTTGGACAAGCGAGCAATTTTGTCATCGAAAGTAATTATTGACACCCACGAACATCTGCAACACCAGAGGTTTCGCAGTTGCTCTTTAAATGACGTTTATATTTAATATGTCCATCTATTCTTATTCTAAAAAGTCCTCTAAAGTTGTCTGTCTGAATGTGATAATTTTCTCTTAATCTACGGAACGGATTTTCATGCGGTTTGCAGCAATGGATAGGGCGATGCTCGTGGAACGTTTAATTTGTTAGGTCCCGTTATTCACAAGCGAAGCTGGGATGGATCGCTAGTTCTACTTCAGAAAAAGGAAGTGTATTGCATGTATTGCAGTGCAATTGGGCTGATACGACCGGGGAGGTACCCCATCCCAGGAGATGGCCCATTAGAGGGGAGGAGGAAAGGACAACGCATTTTCTTAAATATAAGCGGATGTTTGTGGGCGTCATTAGTTATGAAAAGGCTCTCGTTGATCGGAACACTTCACGTTTGTCCCCCTATATTATAAAATAATAATTTTTAATTTATGTTTCCTCTCACAATTTATAATAACAGGCGTTTTGGCAAACCCAAAAAAAAACAAAAAAGTTTGTTGTATAAATGATTTAGGTATATATTAGGTAACAATAATTTTATTAATAGTATTGACAGTACCTTAATTATAGACGTCATTATCTTAACGTGAATAATGACTTGACTACATTAATATTAAAATGCAATAGCTATATTTTGATGGGTACATCCACTTTTAGTAACAATAGTACAGCTATAAAACATTTCTTACACAAATTTAAGCAATTGTTTGACCACTTAAAAATTAAAATTAAGACACATGAAAATAGATATCTTTCTTGCAAAGGGAGCGTAATTTTACTTAATATTTACTGCTATGTTTTGACGTATATTTAAACAAAAGCAACGAACGCTTTAGCAGCAGGAAAAATATTGTTTACCATAAAGAACGTCAAAAAAGCAATAAGATTGTAAAAAATTGTGAATGTGATAAAACATTTACAATATCGTCATCAAATCACTTATCGACTACAGTAGTTTATACTGACAAATTGATTCTCTACTGTAGCCGATTACTCCTCGATTATCCCAGACGCCTAGTGTTTTTTGTAATGACAAAACATTACATTTGCCTGCATTGCATTAATATTTAAAATTATTGAGTGAAAAAAAATGAGTGTTATGCATGAATTAGCATTTTTGTACTGGTAATTGGTTATGAAGATTAGAATAAAGTGTTTTGTTTTTTCAAAAGTATTTTACAATGTGAAATATATATTTTGATTCTGGTGATGGGAAATTTTTATCATATCTATAAAGTGTTTTGAGTGTGTGTTTTATTTTACATTTTTAATGTCTCTTATGTGAGTGTGCTGTGGCAATTCTTCAGAATGCTTTTCAATTTTGATGTCGGTGTTTGCCTGGTAAGTTATTTTATTTTGTTATCTGTATTCTCATGTGCAATGGTCATGGTTATGAAAATAAATAATCGATTTCATTTTTACTTTTTATAGAGTGATGGAAAAAATCTTCTTTCAATAATCCATCAAATTATTAACGTAATATAAGTATTAGGATACGGTACTATAGTATTGCACATCTGTCAGGACATTAAAACATTCTGTATTGTGATGACAGCTATGACAGCTGATGCCTGCGAAGGCCACGAGACGAGGACACATTGGTTGTGAACCTCAGTGATGTGTTACGGCTTGCCATCGCACACGTAATACTCTTCACCTGGAGCCCATCTCTTAGGATGGTCACACAGCCCTCCCTCTATATGTCGTCCTGAGGTAACGCACCAACACATGAGTATATGACATACAGATGTTATGTTGCATCTGTTACTATAGTTCTTAATCCTCCTTGCGCAGTATTCTTTCTTCAGCTGAGGCAATTCAGTTTCCCTTCCTATCCGTGATATCACGTAGGAGCTATCGTTGTCCTATCTGATGGGCCTTGTGTATTCGTAAAGTGCAACACATCGTTAAACAATAGGGATATATTCTCAGGCCTTGCCACTGTATGTATCCGTAAGGGTTCCCATAACCCTGCATTGGGTTATGAGAAGCCCTCATACAAAGAGTTTTTTTTTACAATAAAACTATTTATGAGGATTTTGTTGCGGTTTATTTAATTATTTATCTAGCCCGACGTTTCAGAAGCTTTACAGCAAACATCCACAGTACACCCATGACCATGGTTGCTGTAAAGCTTCTGAAACGTCAGGCTGGATAAATAATTAAATAAACCTCGATAAAATCCGTAAAAGTAGTTTTATTGTAATGACTAACATTCGCGTAAATCTAAGAGATTTTTTTGTTAAAATCTGGGATCTCTATATATTGTTACATATAGGATATAACACTTCTTTCCTCGTCACCATCATTCTACTGATGATCATCATCAGCAGCAGATTCAACCTCACTAAAAATATTAATAAAATATGTTTTGTAATCATTTTCACAGATGGCAGAATAAGTCTAAAAGCGAGTCGTATTGTGGAGAAGGTCGTGTTGTAATATCTTCATACAGAGTACTGTCAATTTGTATCTTAAATATTGGAATTAATAATAAACGAATTTTCTCCCCGGTATTTTATTTTGTTTATTTTCTACCACGTATGCACAGTACGCACGTATCAAATCCTACTGTCATACTGAAATTTTGTCTACTAAGTAACACAAGGGTACAGAGCACCTACTATTGATCGTGCCTTCGTACTTCGCGGTACGTCTTATATAAGCTTTATTAAATAATAACTGCTAAAAGTAAGATCCCTCTTAAGAACAAGCTTACGCTCTATAAAGGCTGTACCCGCCCGATGGTGTCCATAGTCTGTCGTGGTGTTCGCTCACGCTAGACCCTCTCACATAGAGATTTAGCAAAAAGTACAAAATCGCTTTCTACGAATGGCCGCCCGCTGTCTGTGGTACGTACGAAATCTCGACAAAGTGAGCCCAATTCACATGAATTCTCTTCGCATGCACAGCATAAATTTAGATCCGGAAAAAACATACCTATTAAATCATACTACGTACCTCTCTCAGACCTGAACTTTGCTGTGTGTTTTGCTGGAAGCGAAGATAAGTCCAATATAGCTTCATCGTGTTGCTTTTAGTGTTCGTCGGCCGACGAGACTATGTTTGGGGTCGAAAAGGGGTTCGATCCCCCGCTCTCCCGCAGACGGGAGAAGTGCATCCCGATATGAGAATGTTAATAATAGCTAAAGTTACTATTGTTATCATGGCTAGAGACACCGCGGGTCCCTCATCCCTCGACGCTGACGTCGAGGCCAGGTCACACACGGTAGCTGCGCTGATCTGAACGAATGGAGATGATCATGACTGGAGGGACCTTTCTACCTCCACTGTCAGGGTGAAAAAACACGCACACGGTAGTCTCGGATTACCTAACTAATCCAGCGGTATTATATGAGCCAGGCAAGTCGCGAATCGTTTTGGTATTAGTCCCTACTCTGGTGGTGTCGTTCGGAAAGTTCGTGGCCATGCGTGTGTGCTGTTGTCTGACTTGACGTGTATATTCTATCTACTAAGTACCACGTATGCACAAAGTAAAGACGTGCTTAACCCTATTATCCAACTGATATTCTGTATACTAATTAATAAGTAGGAATAGATTTATTACGTCCGACTATCATACTAACATCCTGTCTACTAAGTAACACGTTGAGTTCAGGCCAACTATTATTTTAAATGTGAAAGTTTGTATGTATGTTTATTATTTTTACCACAATAACTTCTTAACGGATTTTACTAAATTTGGCACAGGTATAGATTATAATAACAATAAATAGGTGTTAGAATATGTGATTCCTATTCTACGGAGTGTGTTAGGGTTATGCTAGCGTAAGGCTGCTTAATGTGAAGTTAATAATTACAATGTTGGCAATATTAGTATTATTTTTACCGGGTTTTTGTCCGATAAAGCCAAATATATGTACAAAATTTGCAGAAGCAATATTGGACCGTTTTAACAATCATTCTGTTTATCTATAAGAACTTCATCGCTAAGCGACGAAGTACTTTACGGGGCATAGCAATTTTGTACCATGTCATATTTATTGGAGTTAGGTGACCGAATATAAGTTAAATCTATATTGGAATAAATCCATAGCGTAGTTAAAAAATGCTTTATCACGTCCTGGTAATGGATGTATATCTATATATAATTAAAAAAGTACTTAAACTTATAAAAAAATATGTATATAAGGTAGCCATAGCCCAAGTGCTTACAGCAGTGACTCCGGGGCTCGGCTAACGTACTGAGATAAGTCCACGGACCTTTCAGACATATATTTTAACAATGGTCGTCATGTTTTAACCAATTGACCTAACTAAAATATAGGATGTTATTAGTCTAATCAACAGACGCTGGCTTATCAAGCTTAAGGGATCATTTCAGATAATGTTCACGCTGATAGTAAGAAACGATCTCTTGAAAATTTTCTGCTTTCCGATGCATGTATTTTGAAAGTGGTAAAACATTCGGAAGCAATGTACTAATATATAACTAATATTAATTTGATATCTGACAATGTTCTTGTATATTCCGTTTTCGAGATACAAGAAGAATCCTGAAAGGAAGACCTTTGCCGCCCCTCCGTTAATCACCTACTAGACGTCAATATTTTCGGTATCATTAACTTTAAGTTCTTCCTCACATATTCTACAGTCTACACTTCCATTATATCATTTAGATGATGCAGCATATATTTTAGGCCCAAAGGTATAAGTCACCTGGCGTCCATGTGGCGGAGCAACAATTGAAAAAAATAACAATAACAAGATTTGCGAATTTATCATACCACGTCACCACAAACCTGTGCCTAATTGTATAACTAATAACCGCGTTACCACTGAGCCAGTCGGTTATAACACTTAGCAGTGTTATACATAATTTAGCAGTGTTATGTAATTCTAGTATAATATTATGTAGATTGGCATTAAAAGTGATATAAAAGGTAAATCACTTACTGAATATACTAAATTATTCAAAATAATCAGGCATTGGGGTAATTAAAATAAAGTTAATAATTGCTCATGTTATCAAGCTATTTTTCACCCAGTTTTTATAAAAAAATTATCTAACATTTACATTTAATGATTAGCAGTTAAAGATGGGTCACTTTAAATTTACAAAATTAAATGATTACATTATAATTTATGTAGTAATTATTATAAACTGTTTAGTTATTTTTGAATATTTTACTTAGTAGTTATTAACAGTTATACCAACTATTATCTATTTTTGTTCAACGCTTGTTGTTATTTATTCTTATGTTATTCAATGTAGTTTCTATGTTTCTTTATGATCACTTACTTACCAGTGAAAACTTTTAATTGGCTTTCACCTATAGATAGAGCGATTTTCGTGGAAGGTTATTTTTTAGTATATAATTTGTTATGGTAATACGTTTTTTCACGGGCTAACCTGGGTCGGTTCGCTAGTTTTGAGAAAAACACTAATAACTAACTACTTAGAAGTAAATATTCTTTATACACACACACACCTACATCATATACACATATTGACAAACAACAACAACATATCTTCTCACATATTTACATATTCTTACTTTTTGTACTGTTAAAAATAATTTATTCTAATGTATATAATATAATAAATATAAATGTTAAAATATAAATATAAAAAAAATTAAACTACTTTTACGAAGTAACTTTTTAGGTGCATACGAAATATTGTTTTTTAATTTGGAACCCAGTTTGCACCTAACTACATAACTGTGGAGAAATTTTGTTTACTTATTTCAGTTTTAATAGAGAAGCTGCTAAGATCCTGCCGAGACTTGGACACGATATATGTTTTAATAAGACCTAAGAAAGGAAAGGACCCGCAGTCACGACTGAACGATATGTTCAAGGATTTGGTGAGCGCGCATTTTTTTTTATAGAGGGTAAACAAAGAGGGTACTTGTTAATTCACTAACTGAAGTACACCGGCAGAAGCAGAGGTTATGCTTCCTTCGTTGACCCATCTGCGACGACCGGCTAGCTCGGTTGGTAGCGTGGCTGTTTTTCCGTGTTATCCCAGAACCGCGGTTCGAATTCCGCCCGGGTCATGGATATTTACATGTACTTCTATAATAAAATCTTAAATATACAGAAATTCTTTAATTTATAAAAAAGATTACAATTAACATGTCCTTTGTGCATTGAAGTTTCGTTTCTCCTGGTTACCTTTCCATTTCATTTTCTTTCTTTTATTCTTGTTTATATCATTGCACTTATCTTTTATTATTGTTTATGTAATTGCAATCTTGGACTGTCTCCGCTTTGATTGGGGAGGAACTAGTATTACTTTTACGGGCCCAACACAGATTTAGAATTTCCCCTTGAATGCCTGCAATGAATTTATCACACGGTCCCTAGCTGTAGCCACTGTCCCGGAGACACAGGAGTTGCGGTGATATATAGTGGTGACCCAGAAAAAGAAAGATTAGCAATTACATGTTTGTTGCAGTTATATAACAGACTACGCGAGGAAAACCCGAAAGGTTTCAAAAAAGTGATTCCGATTGTTGGTGAAATGGAATCACCGAAATTAGGCATGTGTGATGAAGATTGGAAGCTATTGACGTCCAGGGTGAGTCACAAAAGTGTATCTTCAATATATTATTTACGACGTATTTAAAATGATATCAATCTCCAATTTCTGATTCCCAGTACACAACATTATACTTGGGTTTTCATTCGATAAATCTTACAATGAGAAGTGCAACAACTTATCGTCTCAGCACAAATTATTGCCAAAAGATTTTACATTTGCATTGCGTAATGGAACAATATCTGAATACTTACATTAGCATGTAAATCTCGAGAAACGACTCAACTGTGTGTTATGTAATTTCCTGAATATATTGCTTTAAGTTCAGAATATGACGTAAAGCATATTTCATTCCGATATTACAATGGAATCGAAAGTGATGCCGGTGAAACCGCGAGTTCTTAGTTCTCTATAAAAGTATGCTCGGCGTTCGTTATTTTTATGCAGGACTATGCTTGCAAAATGTTACGGGAAATCATTTAAATAGAACTTTACATTGATGGAAATTACCGACACGTAACATTACACAATACCATGACAACAAACACTGCAGTTATGACAAGACGTCTGTAGGGACAGCCTGTAATAAAGAAAAGTGTATTTAAAATACTGAATATGTCCCTTTTAATAAATTTATATTAAATTCATTTGCGTGTAAATCAAGGAACAAAAACATCTGGGAACAGCACCCATGGTACTGTAGCGCAGACGATGTCAGCTTGCGGCAAGTTGTATTCGGCGCCTGTTTTCTTTTAAATAGCATCGTTTAACGAACACTAAATGCACGTAAACTATTTTTATAATATATACTAACGATCTGCCACGGTTTCAACGTGTACACAGTAATGAAATTAAGCACTAAGTTAACCTCCCTCTGGAATTTGTCTATTCACTGGTGTAAACCGCGTGAAGATCTGTTCTGTAGATTTTGAGGAAATCAATCGCACACAGACATACATTTTTGGGGACATTGTTTTATAATGTGTATAGATGGCACGGATACGCAGGCAGACCCTTTTATGACTATCGACTCTCGACGACGTCCACATAATTGTTATGCAGATGTGTGTGTGTGTCCTTCTATCTTCCCCTGCAATGGGCCAGGCGCTACTAATAAATCGCACGAAACGAGATCGTATAGGCGATATCAAGTAAAAATTAGCATGACGACCGGCTGGCTCATGGCTGGTGGCGGTTAGTCCACGTGTTATGCCAGAGTCCGCGGGTTCGAATCTCGCCTAGGTCATGGATTTATACGTGTATTATATGTACTTCTATAATAAAATCATAATAAAAACATATAAAATTTCTTAAATTTATGAGAACATTAAATATATACCCTTTATCTACCTGTAACACAAGTCCTCACGATACTTGCCATAGGACTGGGCCAACGTAGTGAGATAAGTCCACATATCATTAATGGAACTACCTGGTACTAAAATAAATTCAAGTTATTATGTACTAATTTTTAGGTCACTATAATAATAAACAGTGCGGCGACAGTTAAATTTGACGAGCAACTGTCCGTGGCCGTAGGTATCAATGTAAAAGGACCTAAAACCATTTTGAAATTAGCCAAAGAGTGCCGGAACTTAAAAGCCTTCACTCACGTCTCCACAGCGTACTCAAATAGTCAAGTGAAATTCGTTGAAGAAAAGTAAGTGTTGTATTATCTTATATATTTGATGAGTGTTTAGAATTAAATACATTTAGACTAGGACTTTTTTTTACTAGCGAATCTTAAAACAGGAACGATAGTTCCTTACAAAATTATAAATCTTGAGGAATCCTTTATAATAACAGTTTATAAGTGCGAGTGTTTGTATGTATGATTGTTGTTCTTGAAGTCAAAATTTAGCGAACGGATTTGTATGAAACATTTGATACACGGCATTTTCATCCCGAAAAATTTTCTCTTGGAATTTCTGGATTGAAAAGTATTCGGCCTAACCAAGAAAATAAACACATACTGAATCAGTTATATTCCTATTTAATCACCATCAAGTTCGATGAAATTTTGCTATCTTCTATTTAAAACATATAGACCGTTGAAAAAAAAAAGATTCTTTCTTAGATTCAAAATATGCGTCTACTGCTGTTTCGACCTCGTCGTTTTTTGAAAATTTTTAACCTCCCAAGTGCTTCTTTAGGTTAGGGAACAGAAAGAAATCTGACGGTGCCAGAGATCAGGTGAATAGGGCGGATGCGGTAACTTTAGAAACAGGTCTTTTCTCCTGAGCATTCCTGGATGCTTTTCTTTTATTTCCTGTAGTAAACGATGTAGTGAACATGCAATGTTGCGTTCCAGGTTCTACGAAGTTCCCATGTCGGTGGAATCGGTGGAAGCATTAGCTGAATTAGACAACAAAATTATCGAACCAATTCTACCAACGTAAGTATATTAATAATAATAATAATGACAATACTAATGTTATATATATATATATATATATATATATATATATATAACTATTATTCCGGCGTACCTGATGTAGTGATTACAAATATATTAACGACTATTATTGATAATTATCCCCCTACAACACGTCTGCACAGGAATTGTGTGCATGTTTCCTGGCATGCAGACGTCTTGTAGTAAATGCTCAGCCGCTAAACTGGGCCATAGGAATCTGAGCCAGAGGTACCTCCACGATCCTGGTTTTGGAATCGAGCATGGCAGTACCTATGAGTAAATACCTGATGTTATATATCATATTTTTTAATATATTTATATATTTTTGATGATGCAAATGAGCAATCGGAGCCTTTTTACGACTACCGACGCCCATGAACATCCACATAAATACAAAGTCGATCCTTAACCCCCAATAGATCACCGGGTACTCATTCATAAGCCACAGGAAACGCGACACTGAAGATGTCACTATACTAGTACTGGCGAGAACTACCTCCCCGGTCGTGTCGGCCCAATTCATGCACCACTTACTGAAAAATACGACTAATTACTTTCTACGTGCTTCAGGATTTTGTGCGACAAGCCCAACACCTATAGCTTCACCAAAGCCGTAGCGGAGGAAGTTGTGCGGGTCAATGGAGAAGGCATGCCGGTCTGCATAGTACGACCATCGATAGGTGAGGGTTCTGATAACAATATATAAGTTAGCATTGCAGACCAAAAGTTTCTTTACTCACGATTGGCTGAGGAGCAAGCTGTTGAGAGCGTTACAATAACGAGACCAACGGGAGTTGAGGGGGAAGTATAAGTTAGTGAAGATAAAAAGGAAGCGAGTTACGTTTACAATAACTGACGCCCATAGACTTATTTGTCCTGTAGATGTGTTGCCCTCCTTTCGGGTAATCAAAAACTGCACGAAACGCGACACCATAACTGTCACTTTACCGCAGTATGTACGTGGCAGACCATTTCAACTGCTATGCAGCATGGCAATACCTCTTACAAAAAAATGGATGTTGAAAGTCGGCACTTTGGGTAAGTGTAAACTACTCCACCATAAAAATGACACTTATCATCCAGCCCCTCGCCGCTCGCCATCGCGGTGTGGTTTGAGCCTTAGGGAAGGACATAAATAATGAGACGACGAAATAGTATAGCTCATGCAATGAAATTCACACTATCAGACCTCAGGTCCGAACCAATAAATATATAATCTTTTTACTTTACAGTAATATCTACATATGACGAGCCAATCCGAGGATGGACTGATAGCATGTACGGCCCCACTGGTCTCGTCATCGGAACAGGCACTGGGGTAACTATGACATGCATTCCAACAGGTCGTTCGCAATCAACCGATCAACCGTGGTTCATGGTAGAGTTGATCGCGACAAGTCATAGTTTATACATGCAGTGGTTCTGTTTATGCTCCAATTTGAATAAGTACATAATTAGTAGAACTCACAGGACTTTGTCGTTAAAAAGTCGATCTTTGCTACAACAAGGTTGGCCATTCCTGATCTTAATTCTATGTAAATGTTAGTATAAATTTAGTAATTTGTAGCAATCTTCCTCTTATAAAGGTCCTATAAAATTTTAAGGTTTATGGTTGACACTAAATAGGTGAAAAATCTGCAAAGAAAATCAGCGGCAGAAGTGCCAACTTCGAAAGATACTCAACGCGCTTAAAGAACTTAACCTAAAAACATAATATCAATCAGCGCCATCTGTGCCTACATTGAATACTTACGTACAAAAGATGTTGCAAAACGAGTACTCACATGTTATAGTAGACTACACTACACGCGATGTCGGTTACGGTGACTTCAAGAATTTTGCTATGCCAATAAAAGACTAATGCGCCAAAAAATAGTGTTTATAGATGAGTGACAATAATACACACTACACACAAATTGTACGAAATGCGACTACGAAATCGTCGCCTTACGGCCGTATCATGTAAGGGTACATCCCTGGTCGTGTTGCCTCTTAGTAACAGTGTGTTCCTGTTTTTTTAGGTTATACGCACAATGTATATAGCGGTCGATAAGACAGCCGACATGGTGCCCGTCGACCTGACGGTCAACGCCATCATCAGCTCCACCTGGCACACAGCGAAGAATTTCAAAGAGAAGTAAGATAAAACAATTTCAAATCATTTATTTGTTAAAGTGCGGTACAGTTGTAAGATAGGATAATATTTTGTCCAACACATTTGCATTGTTATTTTATGGCATACAATTTATTTCATCGCAATAAATTATAAATCAACTCACTGAACCGGCCACGCGTTGATGTGGGGGAAAAGTATGGCGGTCATTAATAGACCCTGATCAATCATGATATAAACCTTACGCGGGTATTCGCTGTATCCACTGGTTAAAACTGCATGAAAATTCGTTCGGAAGATTTTGAGAAAGTCGATTACATACAGATAGCTTTCGGGTGGAATGAGATGTCAGTGACACCTAAGACCACCCGTGACCATGGTTGCCGTAAAGCTTCTGAAACATCGAGCTACTTAAATAATTAAATAAACCGCGATAGAATCCGTAAAAATAGTTTTATTGTAATGAGTACCACCCATGGCCATGGTTGCTGTAAAGCCGCTGAAACATCGGGCTACTTAAATAATTAAATAAACTGCGATAGAATTCGTAAAAATAGTTTTATTGTAATGAGTAACATTCGCGTAAACTTAAGGTTTTGGGGACTTTGTTTTATAATAATTCAAAGTAATCATGTATATAAAATTTCTTTCATCTCATAGTAAGATATGCATGCAGACATAGAATATGCGCAACCATGCGGCATAGGAAGATATTGCGTTCCGTGCCGTTAATTTTTTCTCGTTTCCAAAAATAAACACAATTTATATTTGTCTAATTTTCAGCCAAACTTCAAACATTCCCATTTATAACTTTGTCTCTGGCGCACAAAATCCAATAACATGGGGAGAGTTCTTCTCGGAAAACGAAAGAAGAGGGCTGAAGATTCCAACAGTAAAGGCAGTGTGGTGAGTATAGTTTTCTTAGAAAATAAACAATAAGAATTCTGATTTCAGTCATATAATATGAGATAGAATTTAAATGCAAATGACAACAAAAATAATAGAACGAAGAGTAAGTAACATCCTACGAAAGTAAAATCTAAACTGCCTTACTTTGCTTTTAATTAATTTGTATGAATGTCTGGCCACCCGCCATACAGTAAAACTTTTTTTCTCCGTATTTGTCATATTACTACGATGCTCTTGTCCAGGTATTACGGCATGAACATGACGAGATGTTACTATATGTTCCTCTTCTACAACTTCTTCCTGCACCTGCTGCCCGCGCTGGTACTGGATACAGTCAGTCTGCTCACTGGCAGAAAACGAAAGTAAGTTTGCGTCATGACTTTAAATTATATAATATATTTTATAACCACGTCCTTCTTTGAAACTAAAATACGGAGACAAACGAGCAGTGGAAGCCTTTTGATGACTATCGACAACCAAAGACATCCGCAAAATTGATGTGCAGATCCGTTGCCTTTCTTACCTCCTCCCCTCCAATGGACCATCCAAAAAACGCAAACTATAAAAACGAGAAAGAGGTACCTCCCCATTAGCAAGATTCGGCTGCAATGCAGTATTAATATAACCTTTAGGTAGCTATATACAGCATTGTACCGTAGACTTATCGGAGTTTTATTTGAATTTGTGTATGTAAAGACATGTAGGTAAAGACACAATACATAGATCCTATTCTGACAGAACGCGAACACGAAACGATCGCACGGAAATAAGAAACGCAGCCGCTAGGATTTGGTCTCCGAGGCGTTGAGATGTATCGCCAAATTTGTGACCACAAACTAAATCTGGCAGCCAAACTCATTATGCCATGCATTACTCATTACAATCATCATCAGCATTTATAATTATCAGCCCTTGTAGGTCTGTCACTTGACATAGGCCTCTTTTAATGAACGCCAAAACGACCGACCTTCCGCTACTCACATCCATCCCGGACCGGCTACTGCACGGAGATCATTACGTGGTGGACGGTCGACCACGGCCGCCACTCCAGAACTCATTACAATAGAGACGTTTCATTGTTCATTCATTCGTACGCATTCGTGTGAACTTAAAACATCATTTACTGTTTTGTGTTTATGAACATAACATAATACTTGGTGACTTTAATACCTGTCTTATGAAAAATTATTGGATTTTAGTTTGAACATTTTACCGCTGTCTTCCACTCATCATTTCCCAAATACTTCTCCTTCTCTTTTAGACCTCATATTAGTTTATTTTGGCTGAACGCCATTTTTACTACACAGGACCCCAATGAACAAGTTGAAATATTGAATGATGCTATTACTAAACTCTATAACGCGCATGCACCTATTAGACCTGTAAAAATGAAGCATCTTTCCGCTCCCTGGCTTACGGATGATATTAAATCACATTTGAGCAAAAAGATTAAGGCAAAAGTTAAACACAAGCTCCATTCAAATGAAGAGAACTGGCATTGTTACAAGTCTATTAAAAATAAATGTAATAAAATATGTAGGAATGCGAAAAGACGTTACATTCATGATTCATTGAACGACAGCGAGGATCCAGCTAAGGTCTGGAAGATTTTAAGATCTTTGGGTATTGGAAACAGTGTAAAAGAATCCCCTCAAACTTAAACTTAAACAATCTTGTTAAACACTTTACATCATATCAACCTATGGACGATTTGATCAAATCATCCACATTAAATTCTCTTACAAATGTTTTTAATTCAAAAGTTCCTTCCTTTAATTTTGAGCCCGCTCTTGAAAGCGATGTTGCTAAAATTCTGCCCTCAATCACGTCTGATGCTAATGGCTGTGATAACATATCCCGTAAAATGATTAAGCTAATATCACCATCTATTATTCATGTCCTAACATTAATTAGTCATATACACATCCTGGTCCACTGGGGCTTATTCGACATCATGGAAATATGCTCTCTTATTTCATTTCCTAAAAGGAACAATCCGTCATTTTGCTCCGACTATAGACCAATATTCTTATTACCCTATTTGTCAAATTTCTGACGACTTTAGACAGGGCATTGATAAGTCGCAGTTGTCAGTACTAACATTACTAGATTAAATGTTTCTCATTCTGTAGTTAACTGGTTTCGATCCTTAGACGACAGCAGCGTATTCGAGCTAATGGGGGAGCGTATTCGAGCTAATAAACTCCAATTGGGCATATACTTTTGCCGGAGTTTCACAAGGTGGCGTGTTGTTCCCTTTACTATTGTAAATTTTTATAAACCCTATTACACAGCAATTGTCTTTTTCCTACCATCTTTATGCAGAGATGACTTGCAAATTTACACCCATTCTGCTTTGCTAGATATTATCAGGGCTATTGGCATTATTAATTGTGACTTCAACCAGATACTTAACTGGAGCAATGCTTTCGGGTTCAAAGTCAATCCTGCTAAAACCCAGGTTATCATTGTTGGTAGCTAGAAGTTAATTTCAAAGATGGATTAAATTAGCTAAGGTTTCATACAATGGTATTAGCATACCCTATATCAAAGAAGTGAAAAATGTTAGTCAATCAGCATCTTAACTGGGCTCCGCAAATTTCACAAATCAATAAAAAAAAATCCACGCAGCTAGCTCTCTTAGACGCTTAAGAAATTTTCTTCCTATAAGTACCGGATCATCCTATCACAAACACTTCTCCTTCCTATCCTGGACTATGCTGACGTATGTTACAGTGGTGTCTCTGAGAAACTACTGGACAAGCTTGAGAGATTTGCAAAACATGTGTATAAGATTTACTTTTGGACTCCGCAAGTTTGACCATGTCTCAGAATACTGGCGTAAACTCAAATGGCTTCCCATTCAATTGCGCAGGGAGACTCACATGCTCTGCCTGCTGCATCAGGTACTGTTTAATCCTGCTTCCCCGCAGTACTTAAAAGAGCGCATTGACTTTCCAAGCTCAACGCATGAGCGTCAATTGCGTTCAGAGCATAACTTGTTACTAAAAATTCCAGCTCACTCATCTACCACTTACAGCAAATCTTTTACAGTACTACAGTACGTGCTTCACGGTTGTGGAACAATTTACCGATTAATATACGTAGTTCACCATCACACAACACATTCAAAAAACGTGTAGAAAATCACTACGAATCTTGCATTTAAGACACGTTAGCATTTAGATACTAATATATCGTAAAATTCACTGTAAGTATACAGAATATATATGTTTTTTTCTATACTATTTTATCATGTAATGTTATAATTGTAATGATAATATTATAATCTTTATTATTATATTAATAATATATCCTATATTGTATTATGTTCTATATAATTTTTATGTATATTTTTTATACTATGTGTATGATAAATAAATTTGTATTGTATTCAATTTTTTTTTTAATGAGCTGTTACACCCTACCTGTTTTGTTTTGTGCTTGTTCTTTAAATGTAACTTACAAAGAGCAGCCTGGAAGAAATTGCTTTTAAGCAATAAGTGTGCCTTTTGTACACTTACGTAAACTTATTTCTTTTGTTTTCTTTCTTCGCCTTGTATTTGCAGTTCTTTCCTTTTGTGGTGTAAAAAGTATTTCTTTTTTCTTCTTTGTATACAGTTTTTAAGTGTACAATGTGTGTTTTAAGAGTATTTGTATTGTATTATAGATGGGTTCAATAGTGTAGGGGGACAACCATACTAATATACCCGTTGCCTTCCACCTGCCAGTTGGCCGCCGGCTATTACAGACCGCACAAAACTGTACCGATATCAATTAATCAATACACCTCATATTCCAGGTTCCTCAAGCTGTACTCGAAGGTAGTGAAAGTCGCCAGCATCCTTTTCTACTACTCCACCCAGGAGTGGAAGTTCAGTGATGCCAACGTACAAGCCATGTGGAGTTCCCTCTCCCCCTCCGATCAGGTCGTCTTCCCGTTCTCTATGTCGGAAATGTCCTGGGATTATATGTATGATACTTTCTTGTTCGGTGAGTATTTTTTGTATACATTATGTACATGTAAGGAGGCAAACGTACAGACGGAGCCTTATGGCAACTAATGACGCTCAAACACATCCACAATTTTTATGCAGACGTATTGCAATTTATCTTTTTATAGTAAATAACATTTGGGCCACTTCTAAGTAAGTGATCGCCAACACCAGAGGACGCATTGCTTCTACAGTTTATAGGCCATAGTATAGCCAGAAACAAGATAGCAATCACTCCACGGCGGTAGGACGTGAGCTTGGCTCCTATGCAGCGTGGTAATACCTCTAGGGAGAATAAGTTTTTATATATTCCTGTACTCTCTATCCAACGTCTTTAAAGAACAATATATTTAAAATATTTAATTACACTTGAATTGCAGGACTTCGTGTCTACTTGCTCAAAGATGACGCTTCATCACTGCCAGAGGCGAGGAAGAAGTGGAACAGGTATACTATGACATTTACATACCTACTCTTGCCATAACTGTTATAAAACAAAGAAAAAATATTTTGTTAATAGCGAATAATAATGGCGTCGACTGTAGAATACAAAGAAATAAAATGCTACGCCCAAATAGGTCCGAAGGTTTAGGCGACTAGACGTCTGCCGCCATATTTAAGAGCGCCTCGCAATGACAATCCGGTTAATCGTTTGCACTTCACAAAAAACGGCCCTGTTTTAGAAAGTAGCTAGCCGTAATGATATACGACGGTTTGTACAATACGGCTACGACATATTGACAACTTTCTTTTACTTTTTTCAGGTTGTACATCGCGCATCAGACTCTGAAATCAGTAATATTAGTATTAGTATTAAGTTTAGTGTATTATATGTTCAAAGGATTATTATTATGGTAAAGGTTCTAATGGAAATTTTTACTCCATTGGCATTAGCACATCTCCTGTCAAATTGTAAATATATTTTATAAAGCCATTGAGAAATTTACATTAACAATAGACACGTATCAAATGCGCCAAATTCGGTGGAACCACTGTAGCAGAAGGGTAACTATAAGAAGGTGTGTCCACACAGAGTGAGGAGCCGCGCGATACCTCGCGTGACGTGTGAAGCAGTGATATTAGTGTAGACATGCCTCGGCCGATAGCTCGCCAGTGGCCATACCCCCTCGTCTTGGCAGACGTAACCCCTCGTTCGTACAAGCAGAAATAAATCAACGCGTTATACGAGTCATACATCGTGGGTCAATCGTCATTTCGCATGTTGGCGTAAAAAAGCACAGAAGTCAATTGCCTCGCTAGACTGCTAGCTCTATATGGACGCACCTTTTGCAAGTGCCGGAAGTAAGTGAGATTATAGAGCTCGGTTCTTTCTAAGTTCAAAAGACTGCAGCAAGACTTTTAACAAAGACAAATATATACACGAATAAAGTAAATCGGTGTTTTATCAAATGTTGTATAATGATGAAATTTATTGAGATTATATTAAAACTAGATGGTGTTAATATTGGTACTCATAAAAAACTAAATAACAATATGTGTATGAACAACCACTCGGACCAATCCTTCAGTAATATAAGATTAGGTAATACCTATTGAATAGAAGTATGTAGTAAAATTTATAGTACAAGTATCGTTCTACTTAATAATTTTAAGACGATGTATTTTTAGCATAACATGTGTGACAAGACTTAAGAGCAACCTTTAGTATTACGGTATTCCGTCCATTGATGTGTCGAACTATTCTTATTTTCTTAATTTTTTTTGTAAGAGAGCCCTAAATCGTATGTGTGATCTTTCATTATTAAATATATATTTCATTATTAAAAATATGATAAATATCAACTGGTAATTATAAGTAATTACCAGTTGATATTTATTATACTACAACATATAATGTTATACAATATAATGAGTATAATTTGATATATAATATATTATTTAATTATTACCATGAATAAAAAAAATATAAATATAGTAAAATACTCTATTATATAGTTACCATTGTAAAAAAAATGCTCCACCTTTTTTGCACGTTGAGACTTAATGAGCTTCATTAGCAGACAGAAGATGTCCACTGCTGGACAACGGTCTCCCCGAAAAGCGTCATACATGTGTCGGATACAGTATAGAAATTTTATACATCCACGATTGTACCGTCTTGTATGGAAATACACATTATTTTGAATATATTAATATTATTATTTCGCAGTATGTAAGAAAAGTGAAAAGATTTTTTTTAATTATCATGTAAATTTTATTGTTTGCTACGTGTAATTTATGAATGTATATTTTCGAGATTGATTATAGTTGTAAAAAGTTGATTCATACCTTGGTTCTTGTGACCTTACATTGAAAAACGATTTCTAAATTATATGAGATCTAAAGAATATAACACGGGATTAAAGTTTCATTAAAGGTAAAAATTGTACGTGAAGGCACATTACGTTTTGGTAATCCCAATGTAATCTATAAAACCATTTTTACGTAAAATTGAAGTTAACACCTAATAATGTTATAACTCACAAAAAGTATCTCAAGTAGAGCCAATCCTCTAATTTCACTTTACAAACTCTATCTTACCTATTATTTGGACAGTATGCTTAATATTGTTTAATAGAGAAGTAATGTTGTGATAAGGTAATTCCAATGTTAGACAGGGTTACATGAAAAGTAGTTACTGAATACTAAAGGTCATTGCTGATGGATTTGATTATATCATATGGTGTCCGAAGCCTAATCCTTGTGAGATATTTAACCTGTAAGATTTTTATCAAACATCCCCTTATTTTTAACTTTTTTAACGTCATTTTTTTCTGAATGGAGCATCTAGAGTGTGTTTTCTCAATGTTGTATTTAGAACTTAGTCCATAAAATGATGTTCAAAAGCTTAACCTAATATTAACACTTTAAAAAAGACAGCTCGAAAACTTTAAAGAGGTTTTATTCGAAAAAATCTATTAACATCGAGCGAGAAATGACCTGGTCATTTCTCGCTACCACTTTTCAATCAGTACTACTTTTCATATAACCCTGTATATATTTTGTTCACTTTGTCTTTATGAAGTAATTAGTAATTTTATTAAATATTGTTCTGTGGTACTTAATCTCCTATCCTAATATTATTAGTAAATAAGAGGAAACAGTTGATTGTTTATTTGTTTGCATTGAAAAGGCTCCGAAACAACTGGCACGATTTGAAAAAATCTTTTATTATTAGAATCATACACTATCAGTGATGAATATAGGCTATATAGAAATTACAAAGACGTTTTAATCATTATGAAAAATGTAACCATGGAAATAATATCAATGTCAATCCTGATTTAACTGTAGAAATTTTTGACATTAGCTGTCCCGACAGACGATGTTCTGTCATAACATTCATTTGAAGTCTTTGCAACGTGTAATGTCTACGACGCTGTCGACATTTATATTTTTTATATTGTTGTAAATCAATGAATTTTTGCCATACCTTGTGAAATGTTCTCGGGAAGCCGGGACGGACTGAAGTATAAGCCCCTTTAATTTTTAAATCTGTATAAATCGAATATGCTATCGTCATCGACCATTGGTAGATTTCTTTACGTTAATTTTTTTCTCCCTTACATTTTCAATACTCTAGCATAGAAATCTACCAAAGTCTCTAGCAAAAAAAAAAAGGTTTGTGTGAAATCGGATAGACTGCACAATACCTGGCTGATCGTCATCGGGCATCGAAAGATTTTTTGTCTGGTTATTTTTTCCCTACTTCAGAGTTTTATGATTTTGTAAATACGCTACTGCGTCCTCAGACATATTTATAAATTGTACTAGGCTGTGGTATTGGATTAAACACTGGTGCACAGTTTGTTCCGTAGCTCCATAACCGCAAGTAGAACATTGGTTGGTGCTGACATCTCAATAATTCTGGCCGCTGCACTACTTCTTGGGTCTTGCAGCTTACACTAACATCAACTAATTATTGCATCGGCAGTAACTTGGCAGTTTAGACTACGACAAAAAATGTTCATATGTATAGTATCTGGTTGTGCATCCTCCTGTACAGGCCACGGGAAACTCAAAAACCGCATTATTAAGGGAGTGTGATGACCTCGTTATGCCTTCTCAATTCGGTAATACAGCACATCTGGATGGCCGCCTAGATTGTTCTGGCTGAATCAAGAATCCGCAAATCGCTTTTATCATCGGGCCAGATCTATAATTTTATCGGCACGACCGGGGAGGTAATTCACGCTCACATAATGACCGCTGTAATGTGTCGCGTTCCGTGCGATTTGTGAGAAGCCGGTGGCCCATTGGGGGGAGGAGGAGGGCAATGCGCCGGTATAGAAATTATGTGGATGTTCATGGGCGTCGGCCGTCGTAAAATCGGAAAAAGGCTCCGATTGCTCATTTGCCCCCCTATTCAACAAGAAAAAAGTCGAATGAAAGGGGGATTACATTTCTAAGAAGCGTACAATCTTCTGGATGTGTTTGTTTTCTGTGGAAATTTATAATAATACTAGCGATTCAC
The DNA here is from genome assembly GCA_017140195.1 of Eumaeus atala. NCBI lineage: Eukaryota > Metazoa > Arthropoda > Insecta > Lepidoptera > Lycaenidae > Eumaeus > Eumaeus atala. The sequence goes on from JAFELO010001173.1 coordinate 25,626, forward strand.
CCCGGTTTCGCCAGTGGATAAATTGACAACTTAACAAATTATACACTTAAACTTTTCTCGAGAATCGTTCAACAATCGAGTGGAAACAACTAAAAATCCGTTAAGTTGGAAACATCGATGTCGTACAGACTTTTTGGGACTTTGTTTAATATAAATAACTGAGCCTAATGATTGTTCGTATTCTCACCGAGAAACCCGGACTCTTCCTCACGCAGCGCTTCCAGCGCTTCGAAGTGCTGGAAGACGCCGTTAACTTAACAAAACTGAATAAATTTATAGAGGAAGTTAATAATTTGTCAAAAAAACATCTAAAACCAGACAAACATTTTAACGTCAAAAAAACCACTTATTTATATTTATTTTTGCTATATATTTTCAATTTAACTATATATATATATATATATAACGTGGAATGAGAATTTGAATGAATGAATCTATGGATTGATAGGCGAACCTCATAGATGTCAATGTGTCATAACAAGTATGTATCGTAGTAAATAGAATTATATTTTGTCCATAATTTTCCCTCGTGAAAACCACGTGAATTGATTAATGTTAGACAAGAATAATAATACAATTATTGTTGAATTGTATCAACAGAATCGGCGTTAAATATTTTTAATATCGTTTCTTAATATTTTATAGGTAACATTTAAGAATAAATCTTAAAACAATAAACTAATTATTTTACAGAGAGTCAATTACTGTTTAACTCCATAAAACCATAGCATTATATATATATATACATATATAT
>JAFELO010001173.1:26420-57659 GCA_017140195.1 Eumaeus atala
ATATATATACATATACATATATATCTAAAAATGCACCCTCTGAAAAGAACTAAAATATGTATTTTAGTGAGCTCTTTTCAATTTGTCAAACTTTGTTATTTTACCAGGTATATCTTTAATTTATTATTTTTTGTTCGTGTCACAATTCACAGGTAACATATCATAGTAATATTGTAGAACACCTATCAACAGGTTCCGTGGTGTAGTGGTTATCACATCTGCTTTACACGCAGAAGGCCGCCAGTTCGATCCTGGCCGGAATCACACTTTTTTAAATTTCTATACCGCTTGCAAAGCCTGTTAGAGACTACGTCTACATTATTGTTTAAATTTGGAGAATGAACAATCCTATGTCTGTCATACAGACTCTTTGTTACCACAGGACTTGGCTGACGTGGTGAGGTGCGTCCACGGATATTATTACTATTCTTCTCTTTTTTATAGAATACGAATAAGAGAAATTGAGCCTTTTTACGATTACCGACGTCCATGAACATCCACATAATTACTATGTCGATGCGTTGCCCTCCTTTCACCCTCCCCCCTATTGGCCACCAAAAGCGACACCTTCTCCCCCCCAATGGGCCACCGGCTACTTACAAAACTCACTTACAAAGACACTGAAGATGTCACGTTACGGCGGTATTATGTGAGCGGGAGGTACCTCCCCGGTCGTGCCGACCCAGTTGCCCGCAGCCTATTACTAAAACTGAGATTAGAATCAAGTGCTCGACTTCAGTCAGTTAAGTTCAACATACGGTCGTTAATCGTCTTGTAGATGCAGCGGATGGTGACGGTATGTCAGTAGGAGCGTTGGAATTCAGAAGCCGGCATCCACCGCAAAGGTGGCACGGCTAACAATGATCAAGTTTGAAGAATAATTTCGTACGGTGCACCAAAAAACAATTGCACCGTTAGGAATGCTCAGTTCCGTAGAATTTTGGTAATTATAGGGTTGTGCCGCTTTAAGCTCCTCCCGTTGCCCAAATTACTCAGCTGGGTGGAGCGTCTTGGTTTACCGTCCCAAAGTAATTATATAACTCTTGTTGTGAAGAAATAAATGTTATTATTCTCTACGTTTCGTGTAACGTAGCGGAAAGGAACCGGTTACAGACAATTATAAGTAATTAGGCTTGAAGAATTTTTCTTATGACATTTTGGGTACAATCGAACTAGGTTTATCGGAGAAGGTAACTAAGCTTTTAGCATCTTGTTTTACAATATTACATAAGTCTTTTAAAATTTGTATTAAAGTAATTTAAAATGGAAACAAAATATTTGGTTAATTTAGGATCTTAGAACTTTTTCTTTTTATCTCAAAAAAACTATCAATATAGGATTTCAGTAGTGACAAATATATACTCCAATTAATGCTAATTAAGTGCAGAATGAAGTGATATATATCGTATAACTTATAAAAGAAAAACTTATATTGACACATACATTTTCTTCATGTAATCAATAACATTTGTTTACTAACATTTATAGCTTAACTGGTGGCATATCGCATATTCATTTATCGAATCAAATAAACTGTACAAAAACAATATGCTCCATCTGCCGCAATCAATAGTTCTAAGTGTAAATTTACCTGTCATGAAATAAGATAATCGAGCTGTGCGCGAGCCAACATCCATGATATTGTCCATCCATACTAAAATCATTTATTTTAGTATGTTTACATAGCCATTCTTTTACGAATATATTATTGAAGTACCTTCAAAGTACGTGATGGTCCGGTGTAGCAGCAAAGGTCCCGTACTTAGAGTTCTAGTTTCATTTGCAATCATCTTTAATGTGGTTACTGATATCCCATTGTGCGGGATAGTGATATTATCCACCTGATATAATTATGAAAAAGTAATTTCTCCAGATGGCAGATAGATCACTATGGTTCATGAGGCCACGTTTATGAGAACGAAGTGTTGGTCAACCGTACACCAGGTGGGGAGACGATCTCCGTGCAGTAGCTGGTCCGAGGTGGATGCGAGTAGCAGGATATCGGCCGGCTCGGCGTTCATTGGAAGACGCCTATTCCCAGCAGTGGACAGATAAGGGCTGATAATGATGATGATGCTAATGAATTTCTATAAAATAGCTATTCGACTACTACATAATGTACAGTAAATACCAGTGTACGTATATATACTGGAAACTATCATAATAACAGCGCATGCTCGTGATACGATAGAGCCCCATGCGCAAGTGATATAATGTGATACCGATTGACCAAAAATATATTATCGCTAGCATATTCCACAACTAACACTTTGAATTGCATTAGGGAGCAAGGATTTACAATCAATATTTCTCAGGTTATTTATCGATACTAATTACATGAAAAATTTATACACATGAATACGTTTAATTATTAAAATAAATAAACACAGAGGAGTGATTATTGTAGCCTATATGGCGGTACTATGCTGGACTCCTTCACCCGAAGGATTCGATTATTAACATTATTATTTATTTATTTATTCGTATGCCATATCCATTTACTCGTTGATTTAAGTACGTAAATGCGAAGTTATGACAAACTTTAACAGTCGGTCGAATTTTTCCGAGGGTTTTTCTTATATGGAAAAAAGTTGTTTTTGTGAGAAAGGAGCTCGATGGAAATTACAATGTTGTATTTGTAATTGCTATAATGGTTGGCCATTGATATATTATAATATAAGTTATTAAAAAGTAAGATATTTTGTTCAAGTATATAATAGAACTTTAAAAGTTGCATCAGTAAGGTGTAGTGCCTTGTTGCGTGGTCAATTTTCAAGACTAAAATTAGGCTTCAATAATACGAAACTTTAATAGTTAAATGGTAAAATAAATGTAATTTTTTAATTGATTACTAATCTATGAATATAGAAGGCAGAAGAAGTACTCAGTTAGCTATTCAAGAGGCAGTTGAAATGTCAGAAGAAGAACTGAACTGAAATAAGGTATACTAGAGGTATTTGAAATGGTAGAAATAGTACGCAGTAAGGTGTACAAGAGACAGTTGAAATTGCAGAAATAGTACTCAGTAAGGTGTACAAGAGACAGTAGAAATTGCAGAAGTAGTAATCAGTAAGGTGCACAAGGGATAGTTGAAACTGCAGAAGTAGTACTCAGTAAGGTGTACAAGAGACAATTGAAATCGCAGAAGTAGTACTTAGTAAGGTGTACAAGAGACAGTTGAAATTGCAGAAGTAGTAATCAGTAAGGTGTACAAGAGACAGTTGAAACTGCTGAAGGAATATTCAGTAAGGTGCACAAGAGATATTTGAACTTGTAGAAATAGTACTCCGTAAGATGTACAAGAGGCAGTTGAAATTGCATAAGTAACTATGGTGTACTAGAGACAAGAGAATAAATTGAGGTGTACAAGAGGCAGTTGAGGTGTCAGAAGAAGTATTCAGTAAAGTATACATGAGGTACTTGAAATGGTAGAAGACGAATTCAGTAAGGTGTACACGAGGCAGTTGAAATGACAGAAGAAGTTTTCAGTAGGATATACAACAAGAGGTGTTGAAATGGCAGAAGAACACAGGCACACAGACCAATACACACACGCACAACAAATAGTACCGTGGGATGGTGATGTACTTAGCCGGTTGACAAAAAATAATTTGTAATCAAATTAGTATTCAGTTTTTCCTTATAGTATAGTTATATTATTTCTATACATCCACATAATTATTTTGTGGATGCATTACCCCCCTTTTCTCATCCACTTCAATGGGCTACTCACAAACCACACAAAACGCAACAGTAAGGTCGTCACTTTACAGAGGTATCATATGAGCGAAAGGTTTCTTCCCGGTCGTGCCGGCCCGATTCCCATGCAATGCAAACTCTCAAAAAATTATGTTTGTTATTTTATATCGAGTTCATCAGCAAAAACTTGGCGAACACAAAACCTGTACAGTTGCAACTTATACGACTCTTGGCGGATTTTAGAGGGTGGTCGGCTGCTCGCCTCGCACTTTACGGCTCGGCGTTGTCCCATTTAAGATTACACTCAAAACAAATTGGCTTATTAAATCTTCCTACAAAATTCTTTAGATGCTTTATATATGTTAGTATATTTTGGGTAAACTATATGACGAATTTGAGTACAGTTCCGGAACTCTAATTACACAAAGTATTATTTTGTATAATCAGAGTTCCGTATTACTTTGTATAATTAGAGTTCCGGAAATTCGTCATACACGGTCGGAACAACGCCGAGCCGTAAAGTGCGAGGCGAGCAGCCGACCATCCTCTAAAATCCGCTGGATCCGATGGATTCGATGGATGTAAGTGATTCGAGACCGTGACCCTATACCCTATGTACCGTACTCACTTTATTGGAGTCCGCTAGACGACGTTCGACTGACAGTGGTAGTATATGCCAAGACATGCCATAAATGTTGTAACAAAGAAAACCATTTTTAAATTGGAAATATGATTTATTCCTTTTACAATGTGTTAGTTTCACACATAAATATAAAGCAAATAATATAAAGATTACTCGAGCTCATCATCCTTCATTAACAATTAAATTATTGTACTCCAATATTAAACCATATGTGGCTGAACCACGTGGAATTAAACTATATCACATAAGGCAAATTATGTCAATATAAACCAAGAGTTGCCTTCTACTAATTGGGACAACCTACTTTGTGATTTTAATATCGATCGCAATGTCCAAACTTTTTAACAGACTGTAAATGATACTATTGTAGAACAAGTTCCTGAGATAACATACACAAATGATATCAGATATCTAGAGTGGTACCCTCGTTCACTTATAGAAATTATTACTGAGAAATTGAAATATCGAAGAAAATGGAAATAATATAATAGAATTAGTGATTATGATACATTTAACTTTTGCGTCAGAGGCAGAAGCACGAAGAGGTGAAATGTCATGAATCTTAAATAGAAAATGCTGAACGGTGCATTAAAAGTAGTAGAAAATGTTTTTGGCCTTTCATTAAATCTGAAAAGGAAAATAGCCATTTACCAGTTAATCTGTTTTATGATATCGTCTGTTCCTCCAATCGTTCAATGACGTGTTTGTTATTCAATAGTTATTTTAAATCAGCTTATGTCGAAGCTTTCGATAGGTTTCATTGAGTTAACCCCTTTAATCGATAGAAAAGTACTTAAATAATCATAACAGTAAAGGTTGCGGCTCTGATAAGTTACCAGGATTTTTTCTTAGATCTTATTTTGAGTCACTTGCCTATCCTTTATATATTATTTTCTGTAAGTCACTCAGTACTGCCGTAATGTTAAATAAAAGTTGTCGAAACAGTATTTTATTGTGCCTGTTCATAAGTCAGGAGATATACATGATATTGTAAATTATAGACCAATCTCTAAACCTTATATCATTGCCAAGCTACTTGAAAAAAAGGTTTACGACAATGTAGCTCCAATTTTAAGGCAAATTATCATTCATCAACAACATTATATCATCGGTCATCGGATTTATAAAAAATAGGTCTACCGAATCGAATCTATGTCTACAGACATGGATACTGATTTTCAGGTGGATGTCATATATACCAACAACTCCAATGCATTTCATGAGATTTGTCATAATTTATTGCATAACAAATTGGAGGCTGTTGGTATGCATGGCGATCTGTTACGTTGTCTAAAATCTTACTTAGAGAACCAAGCAGTTACAGTTAAAGGTTATTGTTCATCTGGTGTACCCCAAGGCTCTCATCTGGGACCTATGTTGTTCAATATTTTTTTAATGGCATACATTTTTATGTTAAGTCTTCTTCTTTACGCTGACTATACGAAAATATTCAAAACGATACGAAAATATACGAAAAATTTAAAATTATTTAGATTATGAAAGTCTTAGTATCGCAAAATATTGTACCACGTATAGGCGCCAAAATGAGAAAGCATAATGAAATCGTATAAAAATGACAGATTCTAAATTCAAATGTAATATTTTTTATTTTTTATTGTAACAGTATTTACGGCCAGAATAATTATAATATTATATGTATACTACATAAGTATTATAAAAAATATTATCCTGTAAAAGTTAAAGGTTCCTATTCATATGGGATGGGCATATATTTTTTATACTTACATCTTTTATACATCGCAGGGGGCAAATGAGCCTTTTGTGACTACAGACGCACATATGCATCCGTACAATTGTCATGCAGATGCATTGTCCTCCCTTTTCCTTTTTTTTTAGTTCATGCGGGGAAACGCATTTACGCGCCTTCACTGGCCCTGAGTGGGGTCCAGTGGTGTGTGGGGCTCGCGGCACATTATAGTTCCGATTATCCACAAAAGCCACCGCGACGGCTAGTCAGCCCCCTAAGGGACCGACTCCACCTCCACATTTGGGGTTGTCCCGGACTACAGAATAACTCCACATATTATGGGGCAGTGCAATGGGGTGAAGTTCCCATCTTCGGCCCTGGCCCAATGCGCAAAAGCGATGCGCCTCCTTTTACTTCTGTATCCCCTCTTCTTATAAGAGCGATCCCCCACCCGCTCCTTAGAAAGTGCAAAGAGCATACCCCTCGGTTCAATTGGCTACGCTTGGGCTCACTCCAGGCTACTGAGTCCCACCGCGGCAACAAGACTTGAACCATGATGGGGTCCTCCATTTTCCTGCCCTCTAAAGGACCAATCCTACTCATCCTCCAATTAATCTATACTGATAATACAATGTTGAATAGGTTCTGTGTATGTTTGAACGTGCTAATCACTGGAGCTACTGGCCCGAATTGAAAATGTATGATCAGCGTTCATGTGCCGTGGTGGTGATATCATCACCGCCAGTGCGGTGCTCGGTACGCGTTACATAATGTGCAATCACGGCCACGTACCCACAAATTCGCATTAATTAAAGTCAAAAATGTTAATTTATAAATGTCTAAACGGACGGTTGGCAGAAAAATTACACAAGGGATTATCTAATAATTATTAAAGCTACTTAATAATGTCGTACTAGCCGAATTTCGGCCACAGCGGCCATCTCTATAGATACTAGCCAAATGCGCGGGACATTAGTGCATAAGTGTGTGCGCAGGCATAAATTATTCTCCTGATCTGGTGGGACGGCAAATCCGACACGACCGGAGAGAAATCAGGCGCAGGAAGCTTAACGTGCTCACCGAGGCACGAAGGTGCAATGCCGCCAATTTCCCCTCTTCGGACTGTTGTTAGAAATTGAAAAATCCCAATATGACTTGCTCCGACCCGGAAGTCGAAACCAGGCCTTCACGACTTTGGTAGAACATATTCCACTAGATCATGAGGCAGCTATTCAATATACTTGTGGCATATGGAATTGAAACTCTTTATTTTTCACTTAACAAAATGAATGCCGACTATACATATACATTATCATAATTGATCCTAAATTTGTCGAAATAACCAGCAACACAGCAGGAAGGCAACATAAAAGATGAGTATTATTTTATAAAAAAAAAATCTGCAAATTTTGACAGCCAATACACATAATATCCAAATGTAGTTTTACGTCGGTCTTCGTTCAGACTTCGACATGGACGTATTGTAATCCACTAAAAGATTAATTGACTTTTTAGCACATAAAGATTGTTGTTACTATCTTTTTAATTATTATTCTTGTGTTTTCTGTCCATCATCATCACATTCATTATTATCAGCCCTTATCGGTCCACAGCTAAACAGAGGCCTCCCTCAATGAACGCCAAGACGACCGATCTCCTGCCATCCCGGGCCGGCTACTGCACGGAGATCGTGTTTCCACCAGGTCGACCAGCACTTTGTCTTCCTAAACGCGGCCTCCACTCTAGAACATTAGTGGGCCATCTGTCATCTCTTCTTCTGAGTGTGTTCTAGCTCATTGCCACTTCAGCGAGCTTACTCTTCGTGTGATATCGCGATCCGATACTTTAGTTCTCTGCCTTATGACTTCGTTACGAATTCTATCGGACAAAGAAACGCCCAACATAGCATGTTCTATAGCCCGTTAAGCTACCGCAAACTTGTGGACCAGTCGTAAATTAAGAGGCCGTGTTTCGGCCCCGTCACAATCACAGGGAAAACGCATGTTTGAAGAATTTTGTCTTCAAGCTCCGCGGTATAGGCGACGTGAGGATGTGACGAAGATTCCGGAATGCTGCCCAACCCAACTGAATCCTGCTATCGGCTTTCTTCTCTAAATTATGTCTACCAGATTGCTATAGTTGCCCGAAGTATTCGTCTACGACTACGAAAATAGCACCATCGACGTTAACAAGCCTAGGGAGAACGTGTTCTTTGAACATGACCTTTGTCTTGTCGAATTGCAACATTTCCTGCAAGCTCTCCAACGTTTTATATTAGTAAATATAATTTCCTACATATTTATATAATTTATACATATTGATAGCAAAGACTTGGTTACTATTGTTGATTTGCTGGTCATAATACATCCTTCTATATATGCGAGTTAGTGTTTGGGTCTAATGAAACACGATGTTCCATTACAATGAAACTACTTTTACGGATTTTATCGCGGTTTATTTAATACTTTAACCAGCCCTGCGTTTCAGGAGCTTTACAACAATCATGGTTACGGGCGGACTAAAATCCGTAAAAGTAGTTTTATTGTAATGAGTAACATTCGCGTAAACTTAAGACATCAATACAATGTTTCAATTAATAATGCTAGTGATCTCCCGGCGTATAATGATTGTAAAACAAACCATTCGACTTCAACTACAATACAGTTTCACTATATTGAAATAAAACCTTAATGTATGTTAGTTTGTGGTACTTAAATAAGAACGAAATTGCGACGTCCCATAGTAAACGTAACGTCTTATTTAATTTAAACAGTAAAATTTCGTGCAAAATCAAGTAAAAAAGCGCTCTGCAAATCTCCATCATATACTCTTCAACTGTATCAAATTTCATATACCATATATAAAGGGACGAGAATTATTCTTATACGTATAAATAAATATATTTCAATCAAATATCCAGCATATTACCTATTAGAGCTTACTATAAGAAGCCGAATTACGAAAGATGAAAGATCCCTTATGTTGAACACAAAACACGAGCAACTAGACCACGATCCAATAATGTTTACATATCTTACTTAAGTTGGTATTTAAAAAAGATATTTTATAGACACAGTCAGGTACTTAAAATGAATATTTATCCAATGTGGTGCCGGCTTTGATACGATACAGTCTCGCAGCACCCGGCAAAGTTAGATAATATTCTTTTAATACACTTATTATTTCTGTTGAGTTATCAAGGGTCTGAATGGCTTTGTAATAATACTTTTTGTACCATGCACTATTGAAGCTTTTGTGGGAAGGATCTAACTCGTTACTAGTTCATTTATAAAAATAATAAACTTACGCTTTCGTAATAATAATAATATGTGTACTCATTACACCACGTTAGCTTAGCCCTGTGCTAAGCTCCCTAAGGACTTTCTGTCTATTAATTGAGAATTGAGAAATTAATAATTTTGTCTATTAATTGAGAGTAGAGAAAAATAATAGAACAATGCATAAACCATGATGCATTGTCGTGGCGGTGGGGCCCAGTAGCCCGGGGTCTTATAAGAAGAGGTGACATAGGAGCAAGAGGAGGAGACACATACAAAGGACGAGGTTGGGAATCTCATCCCATTGCACTGTGCCCAAGTTGGCGGGGTTGTCCTGTGGTGCGGGTCAACCCCATCTGCGGTGGTGTCGTTTCCTTAGAAGACTGACTAGCCGTTGGGGTGTCCTGATGATTTGTAGTTCCGGGACACCTAATCAATGGCAATCGCGGTGGTTTTAGGAAGTATGTGAGTATATGAGCTTAAATGCTTTTCCCCGCGTCATCAAATAAAAAAAAGGGTTCGAACACCCGATCTCTGGCGCAGCGAGTGCGATTTACGCACCGGCTACGTTATCACAGCGTTAACCTATGGTCATCGTTTTAAATTCAGTCGTGTTTATTAGTGTCCATCAATGGCCGTTTCTTATTTTTTAGGAGCGACGTAATCTCTACGTAGCTCTACATATTAGAGCCCGCAATTATGTCATACCAAAACATTTCTGAGAGACCAGTATGACAATGATTTCTTAAAAAAATATTTTACTTCATATCTTTATTATCGTATTTTATTTCATTCCTGTCTTGTTCGGCGAAGGCTGCGCTAATACTGTCATAATTTTTGACAATATAACTTAGTCCGGAATCTCAGCCCGTTCCCCAGTTGGGGGGGTGTCGGGGTGTATTAAGAGATTGACGGCACTAGCGGCGTTGTGATTCATAGTAATGACCCGAATGGATCCGCCCATTATACAAAATACAATAATTTAATTGAATAGACAAGAAGTCGTGAGAATAAAAACATCACAATCAATAATACTACCAATATCAATAACTATTAAAGAGTTAAACTTTAAAAAAATAACCTTAAAATATTTCAACCATATCTGCCCTACACTCATCAATAATGCAGTCGTTTAGACGATCCGATATGTCGTCCGATTGTTGTGGTGTACTCATAAAATCAAATTTCAACGTACTACAATGTCGATGACTACAAAAATTCAGTATCTCTTCTGAACATATTGCCCGATTTCTTATAAATTATTAAAATAATTACTCACATTTGTTTTTTTACAAAGAGATGTTAATAGCCTACATGGCTAGTATGAACTAAGCAATGAAAATATCTCTCATGGAACGCTAAAACACACACAAAGAATGACTTACAACTTTAACGCCATAAATATATAAGATTAGAAAAATAATATCCACCATTTCTTCTACTCTCGTCTTGCCAGCCTAATTAGACTTCAACGGAACAAAAGTAATTAGTAATCTTTTTTGAGAGCCGTCCCATGAGCCAAACGTTCAAGTCGGCGCCGAGGCCATTTTTGCAATCCGATGAAGCTGTATTGAGCTTCTGTTGACTTCCACAGCATAAGTTCAGGTCCAGAGAACAGAAATAACTTGATAATGAAAATGTTGGAGATACATCGTGTGCTGTAAGGATATCGTGGATGTCAGACTGGGTAAAATGCAGCGGTGAGTTATAGGCAATGGTGGCGGAATGTTTGGGTGTAGTTTGTGTTTTTTATGGTCTTGTTTAACAAAAGATCTTCACTGAGTCACTGGTTCAAAATGGTGATTTCTTTCATAACAAAATGTCACTATGCGTTCATAAAAAATAAGTATTGTTCTTATTTATAATGTATATTGGATTATTTCGTATTTTAATATTTTTACTTTATAGCTTACTATTGTTAAACGAAGCGGTGTGTGGGTTGGATGAAATTTGGTGCTACAGCAGTTGGTGGCGGAACGCTGACGATGATGTTTCTTTATTTTTATTAATTAACGAATTTATTTTAGCTTCAATTCATTTGTATGTTACAGGGTTTCTACCACACAGCCCTGTAAGATTTTGGTGGCTACGTACCGTACGTAAGTTACGGCAAATAATACTGACTTTAGATAGGTGTGTTGTCATAAAAATACCAAATGGCTTTAGATGTATATGAAGTATGTTCAAAAATAGATTACCATATGATAAAGATCCAGATATCACATGATATCAGACACTAAGATAAAGAGATAAGAGGCGCACCCTCAGTGGTGAACGTAACCAACCTTGGGGAACCCCGGTCTGGAAATGAATATTTTCTCCAATCGGGCCACCGGTAACACCGCTGCTACTCCTATCGCCAGGATCGACAGCGGCAACCACCGTGATATGATCGCAGGGAGCACGATTTTAATCAGAAGTAAATATATAGAACAGGAGGACTAGGAAGTAATTACCAATTTTCCTTCTTAGAGAAAGCAGGAGATGATACAAGATTGAAATGGCTTGTAAAAGCTGAGAAATGAGTTGCAGCCATGCGTGGCCCAGCTGCTGTGCACCACACCTTGGCGATGTAGAGGTAAGTGAATGTTAACATCAACATGAGTTTAGTAATAGGTAGTGTATTCATGCACTGTCACATAATTGGGCCGGAAAGACTGATTACTTTTCGTTCACATGATAACGTTTTAAAAGTGACGTTTCGTCCTGTGTGTGTGTGTGTATCCGGTGGCCTTGAAGGAGGATGGGGTGAAGGAGAGCACGAAATATTAATGACCGTTGGTGGTTACCTACGCTATAAAATATAAACATGATAAATTGAAGCGCGAGTAGTGCAAGAATCTGATTTTCACACCAAACCCCATCATGTTCAATAGGATAGATCAGGGATGGCCAACCAGTCTATCGCAGCAAGTTAAACAGACTAGAACAATTATGCTGTTTCATGTAAAGTTAGAATAAATAATAGGATAGGGTTTCGACGATAAATAGTTGATCTTAACCCACGTTCAAATTGCCGATCTCTGTAATGTGTAATATAAACACGCGAAATACGTAGAGAAAATCCATTTTATGTTTACTTCCAATTACAAATTAATAGTAGTAAAACACATCATTTTAAAATTTCAGGGTTCTATCTTTCTCTTTAAGAGATAGAGCCTTATAGTAACATAAATAAACCTTGGAACACCATACAGTTAAAGTTTACGTCCCAGTCAGTATTTTAAGTATTTGACTCTACAGTAATTGTAGTAATAAAATAAATATATTTTACATAAATTCATATATTGTACATTAACGCTTATCAAGAGAAGATCTTAAACATCTAAATACACACAGTCGGTCAGATTTGTCACGCCGCGTGCGACGCCATCTTGTTTCAATAAAAAACGATTACATATTTTAAATTTACAAAAAAAAAAAACATTTGTTTCTGGTACGATATCATCTCGTGTTCCATCTCTGTCTAATGTTAAAGGTTGGACGAGGACAGTGTGATCAATTTCGTTTATTTTCACTGCTCAGTTATGAGCTGTCTTTTGTAGAGATCATAAAGAATTTAAAAATGATATTACTAAGAGGCTGAGTCATAGATGTGACATGTACTAGATTCGCATTGTTTAGATAGGAAAGTTGTCGACATCGATGTATGTGTACATTGTATAAATAATCGTTTGCCTTCGAGTTTTATCACTTATGTCTAGTTTCGGTTGTTATTGCTTAAGAATTGTCCAGACAGTAGTTGTTTAAGTATTTTCTTGTGTTAGATGGTGATGAAAATTGCTATTTAGATACCGATCAGTATGGGTACGCTTCCTGTACACGGTATGACTGAATGCGTTGTTGGGATTACGGATGATCAAAACATATAAGAAAGCTAAAGATTTATTTGCCTCTAACTTTATTGTAATTTGAATTTTTGAGTTTATAGTATTTAGATGGTTAAGGCATATGATTGATTACTTTGTCCTTGGTGTTATTGATTACTTCACCAAGTTCGAAGGGTAGGCTGCTACTGCAAGTCCTCCATGAAGAATTCTGCGACTAAAGGGGATACTGGCGAACCCATCGCTACTCTGTCTACTTGTTTGTAGAATTGGTTCTACAATTGGACTCAATATTCCAATTACATAAAAGTAAACATAATCAAGTCAAAACATAAACATAATACCTCAAGAGAGAAGATATAATGAGTACTGTTTGAATTAATCGGAACTATAAATAATTAGTCGGGTACTTTTAATACAATATGATCCCTGTCATCTCAGTCCGGCAGTGACCATAGTAGCTTTAAAGCTTCTGAAACGATAAAATCCGTAAAAGTAGTTTTCTTGTACTGTCACGTATTACTTATTGACAATGCTCCCACGATAACTTCAGTTGGAGTTTCTTATGTGGTGTGCTAGTTGTAAAAAAAAATAACTTGCATCATTTTTTCACAGGTAATCTAAAATAAGTTAATGTACAGAAAACAAATTTGCCCCCAACGCGCTATCGCAATGGAATAAAGATCAGACAAAGATAACCCGTTGTCTGGTTTTTATTCCAATACACAAACAAAAAAGCGATGCGCATCTATCGAGATTATGTTAAGCATCGATGGCCTGGCGGATATTTTGAATGTTTACTTTGTGTTTTTTGTTTCTCATAGGACGTTCGTAAGAATCCCTGACGTCTGGGTGTCCTTTTAGATAAGAATCGATGGTTATTGAAAAAAGTAACCCTTAGATCATATCTTAATCTTTAAATGATGAGTTACAGATGTCGGCTTAGTGGTTACCGATGTAAATTACTCAAAAGGAAAATATGTGTGGAAACACATACAGTTGTCTTCTCCGTTCTGTGGCATAACATCTAGAGGATTTATATTAAAACTAGGTGTATCCCAAGGTGTTACCCACGTAAATCCGTGCTAAGGTAACTATTTCTTTCCAGGACACACATATTTTTGAACAACAACAACACGCCTTCACGCCAGCTCCCTAATGGGGTAAGCAGAGAGAACGGAATGCTATATATTACGAGCTTTACATACCTGCCTTGCCTCCTTCATTAATCTCCTCATACCGACACGCCGATTGCGAGGACTCTGATCTCTGAGGATCTGATCATTGTGTGTCAGCCTTGGTCTTCGTCGGTACCAACACTTTCACATTCGCATTGTATATCTGCTTTGTTAATAACATTTTTTTTAATTTTTATATCAATCCATATGCAATAAATTACTTCAGACTGCTGAGTAACTTTTACGTAAAAACCAATCAAATTTAAAACCACACCAACCACTGGCTCTGCTAGTGTATTCTTTTCAACAATATTTCTATACATATATTTACATTTTCTTTACATATTTGACATCTATTTGACTCACTCATTCGTCTACTGCTCTACATTTACAGATCCAACAAAAAAATTGGAATCTTTTTTATAGAATAGGGGGGAGGGGGGCAATCGAGTAATCGGAGACTTTTTTACTTCTACCGCTACCCATGAACATCCACATAAGTATTATGCCGATGCGTTGCCCTCCTCACTCCCCCTCCCTAATGGGCCACCGGATACTCACAAACCGTACGAGACTTGACACTGAATTTGTCACTTTACGGCGGTTATGTGTGAGAGAGAGGTCCCCTCCCCGGTCGTGCATGCCCAATTCCGTTGCATAATTTATAAAAGATTATAGGTTAATACTTAGGTATTACTACTTATGTCTTATTGAACTTTAGTTAGAAGTTAGAAATTTTGTCTTAGAAGTTAGAAATGAATGAACTAGTCTCCGGAGGGCGATTTGTCTTCGTTCAGGTCGTCGCGGAACTTCCACTAAATTAAGAACCCGTTTTCATTCATTTACTATCATTCGTTCATATTATTGGCAAACAAACATTCTTCAAAGTTTCATTAGCACACATAATCATAATGGAATAACGCCTATAAACATCAGCACGATTATGTAAGTGCATTGCCCTCCTTTGCCTCATTAAGGCAAGGGGTTATTTAAAAGGGAAGAAACGATGAAAGTGATGGCTGTGCACTCGACGGTCATCATTTAAAGCGGCTTCATGTGGACAACATTGCTCGTACTCATGATATAGCCTTCCCGATCGTATTGGCTCGATCGTCCGCAATGCAGCAAAGCTTCCTTTCACTGGCAATCTGAAATCTAGCAAAAGAAGATTAGCAATTGAAAAAAATATTATTAGACACACATTGTGGTTCTCAATAAATCATTCATCATTCTTTCAGTTCGGCCATTCAGCCAACAATAAAAAAACAGGGGCATTTGTCCAATAAATAAAATTAATCCGAGAAATCCCTTCGGATGCCCATAAAACGCATTTATTAATATTTAATATTTTATTGGACGTTTCATGCTTCATGTTTTAAATGCTTCGGTTGCGAATTATTGAAAACGCATTTAGCTTGACTTAAGTCCTTGATACCCCGGTGAGGAAGACTTGAGCCTTTAAGCTGTCTAAATGGATAATTTTACGGCGAAGCAATCCTTATTGTATCAAAATATTTATCTTTCAGTGTTATTTTAGAATTCGTTATAACATAACTATTAGTTTTTTTAATGATTTTCCTGTTTTACTTTTTTGAAAGTTCTGTACATCAAAAGTAAAAGAAGAATCTTATAGGATCGCTTAGTTGTCCGTCTGTCTGCACGTCAAGAAGCCATAATGGGTACTTCTCATAATCGACACAAAAGTCTTCGCTCGTCCGTCGAACTGTAGAGGCGGGGCAATAGCGCCGCCAACCAGTACTAGGTCCCTCCGAAAAAAAAAAGCCTTCCCATAATCAATCTGGCAAGAGATGAGATACAAGGGAGGCGAATGAAGAAAACTATACTCGTTAATTCACAGTTATATCACAAACAAAACTATAACAAATTTTTCTTTGTAGTAGTTGATTGAATCTATTGTCACGTCTTGGTGGAAATTCATGTTAACACTTGAATAAATAAATAAACTTTACATGCTATTTCCACACATATTTAGACAATTTTTAAAATAATATATTTTTGAGTTATGTTTTGTACTGTGTTTGAGTAGCCAGTGGCCCATTGTAAGAAAGGAGCGTCCTAAAAACTTATAAATAGACAAATCTATCGACAAGAGAGCATATGTGTGAATAAGTTTTCGGACTTTCGGAATAAGTTTTGTTTTTTCTTTTCGTGGAATAAATATTGTTTATGGTATAATGCCATGGCCCATGGATGCGCATTACTATGGTCATGTAGATGCGTCGCCTTCCTTTCCTACATCCACCCAATATCCACTCGCTCACAAACTGTACGAAGCGCGATAGATTTCATTGCAGACAAATTATTTTGTAATTTACCGTTAAGAAGAGAACTTCAGGGAAAGAAGGAAATTTCTTTCTCTAAAGTTTTTCAATCAGATGTTTACAAAAGAAATTACGCCCTGCCTGTTGTCCAAGCTTATTAGTTACACAACAAAAAAGTTACATTCAAACCTCTCCATTAGTTCCGGACAAACATAGAAACAGGCAATATCTTTCCCTTATTTTTTTTCTCTGCTACAGTTTCCTTATCACCCTATTGTTATGATTATTTTTGAAAAATATGTAACGTACAGACACACTTTTATACTATTATATGTATAGATACCAGTAAATAAATATTGACTGTGAAGACCACAAGTTCAACTAATTATAGTTTGTTATAAAGAAGTCAAAAACTCTGGTCGTCGCCACCAAGGACAGCAGCCGGTTACATGCGGTGTTCATGGAAGAAGGCATTGGACGAGTTCCTCACGAAAACCCGCAGAGCACGAGCTGTTATCTTCTACCGCCATCTATTATACAGCTCTGAAGCAAAGTTCATTATTTAGTTCGTGGATCCTTAGATGAAATCTTCATTACGACTCAAAGGTTCTTATCACTTCCATGCGTGCTGTTAGGAGCATACTTCAAAGTTACTGAGCGTCTGCGATGCACTCGAAGTACGTCATTGTTATTCCTGAGACGAAATCTATATGTTATGCCACTTGTTCATAGTAGTCTGGAATGATGTTACATCCTCGAATCTAGATGGATCCCACAGAACTGTAGGGATGGAGGTTGGATTAGTTGGTAGGATGCTACATATACACATTTTGGTCAAGTATATGTCGTACAGCTTTGAAACTAAGTTTATGGATTTTACGGCGGTTTATTTAATTATTTAGCTAGCCTATGTTTGAGAAGGTTTACAGCAACTATGGTCACGTCCACCCGTGAGTTATGGGATGTCACCATGTCACAAGATATTAAAGGTCCTATTGGGCTACCGGCTACTCACAAACCTCACGAGGCACGACAACATAGCTGTCACTTTACCGCGGTGTTGATTTTTATTATTATTATTAATTATGTATTTATAGAACATGCCTGAAGAGATGTTACATTTGCTAAATTCGTCTCAACAGAGAATTAATGAGACAACAGGTCATGTTGCGCTAGGAGCAAAATTATCACGGCCAGCATCCAAGGTCTTCAATTTTAGCAGGTACCTAAATCAACACATATCCTCATTGGACATTACCTTCCATGTGTAGCTTCAACAGGATGAAGTGTCATGAATTGTAGCCGGGGAAGGTCTCTGGGTCTCATAATACCGGCCTAAAGTGACATCTTCGGTATCGCGTTTCGTGCGGTCTTTGTGCAGCCGGTAGCTCATTCGAAATGGAGTAGGAAAAGGGCAACGGACCTGCATAGCAGTTGCGTAGATGTTTATGGGCGTCGTCAAAAGTATCCCCGACCATTCGTTTGACCCTGGTGTTATAAAAAGTGTACATTCTAAAGAATGTTTGAAAAGAAGCTTAAGACCAACTGAACACAAATATTTATTTTACATATTTTTGCAATAATTAAAAGGTTTGAATACGCGAAACTGGCGTCCATAATTCAGCGGCGGAGCATTAAAGATGACATTCGTACGATGATATTTAATAAAAAAAGTGCTCGGAGCGATCGTTGCGCGTTAGGCGTGGGGCACATGAATGCTGGTGAATATATCATCCGAACGCCCTGCCGACCATTGCCGTCTACCACACACGTCAATTAGCCCTGATAACTGTATCGTACCTGTCAATTTTGTATATTAGCTGCACCGCGTGGTTTCACCCGCGCTAGTTTCGACGTGAAAAAGTTGCAATAAAAGGTCGATGTAAACTTTAAGGATTCTCAGACTACAGATAATTTCTGTAAAGCCGTGTCGATGGACGACTACTGTAAAGTTAGAATTTTATAAATTTGTAAAGATACACAGCCAGACGGGACTTGTATGAAATAGATTTTTGCTAGAATTGGGATCGAATTTCGATTGCTAAGCGATCACTAGTTAAATGTTAATGTAGATAATTTTAAAAAGCAAATGTAAACCAAGTCTTACCACGGCGCCATATCTAAGTCGAGGTTACCCCCTACCACTGTTACAAGGAGCGCAGACCATATATTTGGAGTAAGCAAATGTTTATTGAAAACACCTATGGGTCACTAACGGTGAGAATGGACGCTGCATCTTCGTAATTTTAATAAAAAATCTTATTTTATAACTCAAAAGTTGTTTTCTGAACTCTATAGAGCAGGGTCTCTTAAACTTATTGCAGTCATTGACCACGCCACAATTTATTCAATTTCAAGGTTTTACTAACACATTTCACAAACAATCCTATTTAACGCAGCAAATATAATAATATGCACTACAACGGTGTCTATTATTTTATTAATTTCATTATTATCAGCCCTCATCGGTCGACTGCTGGACATAGGCCTCTTCCAATGAAAGCCAAGGCGACCGATCTCCTACTACATGCGTCCATCCCGGACCGGCTACTGTACGGAGATCGTCTTCCTACCTGGTGAACGGTCAACCAACACTATTATCATTAATTTATTTTCCAGGAACTTTTAAAAAGTATAAGGTATTTGAGCTGTAAAGCAAGCATTTCTTTAAAGCTGCATGTATTTACCCATTTTAAACCCATTAAAATGTTTTTAAATTACTCCTTCTTTATATGATAAAAACAGTAGTTTATACTTCAACACGCAAAAACCATTAAGTACAGCAATTAATGAGCCAAGAAATACACATTTTTGTAGGCAAATAAATACGGTTGAGATTAAGTTCTATGATCTCAAGAATACGTATATTACTTAGACATAATACATGGTACATGCTCGGCTTTGTATATTTGAACTAAATGAGCATATTCAAATTCAGAAGTTCCAACCCTGGACTTGTGCCGATAGTGCTTCCTCCTCCTGATCTATAGGCCTCTCTTCCTATAGGAGCAAAGGTCCCCCTCGGTTCAATTGGCTTCGCCTGGGTCCACCCCAGGGTATTAAGCCCCACCGCCACGACACGGCTTGAACCTTGGTGGGGGTGTTCCCTGGCACCTTGGGCGAAGACAATTTAACCAAGATCAGGACTACTCTTTGTACCCCTCTTATAAGAAGAAGGGACTAAAGTGCAGGAGTGGTAGGCGCTCTTTGTACCCCTCGAATAAGAAGAGGGGACGCCTTTACGCACGGGCAAGGGGCGAGGATGTTAACCTCAACCTAAAGTTGGCGGTGCTATTCTCTAGTGCAGGGCCATCCTACTGTGAAGTCAGAGGCGTCAGTCCCTTGGACGAACTGATTTGTAGCTTCAAAGCCGGTTATAATCCTCTCCATGAGCCAAACATACACGTCAGCGTGACGATACCATTCTAGCAACCGAGTACGAGCTGCCCCCGGCCGCGGAGTTAGATTCGGAGGAGGATAGACTCCTCGGTAACTTAGAACGTAAAATTATCAAATACTCTTATATCGGGATGCCTCTCTACCAACTGTGGGAGACACGAGGGTTGGTCCCACTTTCGACTTCAAACTTAGTCCCGTCGCCCGACGAGCGCTCTTTACAATCCGAGACGTGAGATGAGGCTTCAGTGGAAGCATACTACAGTGGAAGCGAAGAGAAGTTAAGGTCTATAAGCTAGAGTCCGAAAAAAAAATGTTCTAAAAATAACCTGTCTATCATCAAATAAATTAAGTTGTCACTTGTAACGTTATTATGAACTGCAGTTAAACCAGTCAGCGGACACGGTTAACCGCAGTTTTAACCGCGCTACGTGTCCCTACCCGCATTTGACTTTATAACTCATAAATATATTAACGGGGCTGTTTTGTTAACAATTGTGTGAAGGCGCTTTGTGTGTATTATCATCAGCACTAGTATACATCTTTCAATGACAAAATGTCTCGATGACAAAAGGAGCTCATTTCTTGGAATATTGTTTATTTATTAATAATAATAAGAATATCTGTAGACTTATCACACTACGTTAGGCTTGCTCCGTGTTAAGTACCGCAAAGACTTGTGTTACGGGCACTAGACAGCGGAAATATATTTAACATTCTTTATGAATTTTAAAAATGTTACAAATTTAAGATTTTTATTACAGGAATGTACTTATAATAAGTATACACCAATGAACTGGGCGGGATACGAACCTGAGACCTGCACTGATTAGTCGAACTTTATTACCACTGGACAAACCGGTCTAAAATAGTTGTTAGGTTTTTAGGCATTGGGGGTTTTCTGCATAAGATTACCAACGTCCATAAATTGAGATGATATAAAATTTATATATTATATCAGCGTGTCAGGTGCTGTGTATATCTGTGGGCGTTTATGATCACTTTTTTTTAATAAATAGGGGGCCAAACGCGCAATAGAAGCTGAAGCTGGCAGATGGACATTCTCATTATTGTCGGAAGCATTTGCCGCCTTTGCTCCTCTGCTCCGGGGATGGAGCCACATTATTCTCATAAACCGCACGAAGCGTGACTTATCATGAGTCGAGAGGAGTATTAATTTGACTCCTTTACTATAAATAACTATCTCATATTAAATTGTGCAGCAGGTGTGTGAATATATTTGGGCATCAGTCGTCACTCCCCAGAAGGTGCCGACTGCTCGTATGTCTCCATAAGCAATCAAACAGAAACACACGACACACTTTAAGTACCAGGGATAAATCTACCTTTTGATTGTAATCTGTAGAGTTACTTTGTGTCCAATCATGCGATTAACAAATACGGTCGTTAAATCCCTACTATAATGTATTATAACTATGTTATTCGTAAGTGTAAATACATAAAAGTCCTACTACAGCACAAAAAGTGTGTAAAAAATCCTGGAAAGCCTTTTCATAAGCGATAAAACTCAAAAGCTCTAAAAAGATTGAATCACACCCAACAAACAAAGTAAGTAAATAGATAACTACCTATTATGACAAACAGATGGACAAAAAACTTGCGTTAGTGGACAAGGCGATTAGGGTGGTGACACATTAAGTATAGCAGAGCGGCAATTTGAGCGATTACGTATAATGTTTTTACAAGTAGCTGATTTCATTATATTATGTATCGTACTTAAAGAATAATAGAAAACATTTAAAGTCATCGTATTCATTGATTATCTTATTATTAATAACAAGATTATTAAATATTTTAGGAAATAACCATTTTTATACAAAGATACAGGATACACTATTTATTTCTGAACTGTCATTCCGAGGTATTCGTGTTTGTCATTGATTAACAAAAATGACTGTACATAAACATAATATTTTTTGCTTAGTCAAAAAAGTCTGCTTAGTAAATACAATTAAAAATCGAACAAGGAAGTGTGATTTTAAATTGTTTTTACTACTTTAATTGAAAGAAGTGCATAATTTAAAAATTTTTGGCAAATTCAACCTTATGCGCATGATTTTAAGTTTTTTTTCAATGGGTATAATTGACATTGTACATTGTGTGTGTTTTTAACTAATATTGGATTTTGTCAACATCAAAGTATATATGTTTATGTGTAAATTGTTGTTGTTTTTCTTTTGGATCAACATTTCAAAACTTATTCGGGATCTGGTGATTGTAACATTGTAAATTGGTTTTAATCTGGTGATTAAAATTATATTTATTTATTTATTATTTTTTCAATCAATTAATTTCCACATTTTAGCAAATAATTGTATTTCATTTATTTAACGAAATGGGTATTTTAACAATCGATCGAATTGAAAACGCTAAGTACAGCAGTACGGGAGCACCACAAGTCACAGACGGATACACAATAAATCAGCGAGATACCAACTCAAAGATTCACCGAACAAAAGCTTAGCTCGAAGCCTTAAAGCTCTAGCTGTTAAGCGAAAGCTCTCAACTAATACGGCTCTTTTTTATAACATATATTTATATTAAATTTATTGTTCATGCTGATGCTTCTTCATTTTTTTATAGCTGTGTCGTCGGTCGAGCTGGAAGTCCCTTTATGATACGCTGTATGAGCGATACATTCACGTCAGCAACGACCCCTTTTTAGCTGCCGTGTGTGAGCTGGTCTCGACGACAGAATCGTGGCATGAGGAATCCCGCGGTCTCTCTGGCCATAATAAAAATAGTTAAATTAGCTGTCATAACATTCTAATATCGGGATTCATCTCTACCATCTGTGGGAGAGGAGAAAAAAGAGTGAATTGATAATCACTTTGGGGATTTAGTAGTTTACCCCACTTACACGTCACATAATTGTAAGACTTCTACTGTAGAAGGCGTGATGAGGTGAACCCGAATATCTTTGCATCGGATTTCCAAACATAAATAATTCGTTGTACGGACGATACCATTTTACCTGATAACGGTTCTCTAATTGGTTTGTGGACGCATCATCCGATAGAGTGAATAAGATGACTTGTGAGAACTAACAAGTCATCTTATTCACTCTATCGTTCGCAGGCTCCGCCCATTAGGAGCTATGACGTCCTAATTTCGTGTTTACAGCGCTAACGCAGCTAGACGCCATGCTGCAAGCTAACGCAGCATGGCTTTATCGTTTTATAATACGTTACCAGGCCAAAAGTAACAATTTACGAGAAGACCTGGCCGTCACTGCCATTAAAATATTTTTTATCACAAACTAAAATAGCGCGTCCCCTTAACAAACAATGTTAAGACATTCTTATATAGGAATGCGATGCGACGTCAGTTTAGTTCGGGGCTAGTTAATGATCGTGTGTTTGTTTGTTTTTTTTTTGTTTGTTTCTACATGTTTCAAACTAATAGTTAGCATCCAAATAGAATATTTTCATGATAAATGATATTCCATTCTTTTTTAACTTGTGTTAATAGTAATTGATTATTCATGTGGGTATCATGAGTATGTACTTATATTATGTATTTAAAGTTGGCATGAAATCGATTTTATTATATTACTTGGTCTGGCCATAAATACTGCTATAATAAAAAATAAAAAATGTACATTCTAATTTGGAATCTGTCATTTTTATATAATTGTTAATTTTTTTTTTCATTTTGGTGCACACACATTGTATAATATTTTGCGATATAAAAATGGAGTGCGGTAATAAAGAGAACAGAATCGCTGTGATTGCATTACACAAAGTAGGTATGGCGCCAAATAGAAATTTAAAATTTCTCCACAAACTTGGTATTAGTCTAATGTTTATGTACCGGGCTTATAACTGGTACAATGATACTTCGTCTGTTTGTGACAGAGAAAAATCTGGCCGTCTACGTAGTGTTCGAACGAAAAAGGTGGTCAAAGCAGCAAGGGAAAGAATTCGAAGAAAGCAAAAGATTGTATTTGTACATTGTACTTGGAAAATGGAAATAGCACCAAGAACCATGTCGCGTACTTTAAGAGTTGATTTAGGATTTGCGGCCTATAAAAGACGTATTGGTCACTTCTTAACTGAAAAATTAAAGATGAATAGGGTAGTAAAAACGAAACTACTACTGAAGCGGTACGAATAGGGACGGTGCAGAAAAAAATTGTATAAGGATGAGATTTTTTTTACAATTGAGCAATATTTTAACAAACTAAATGACGGTATTTATGCTCAAAGCTCTCAGGAAGCATCCCAGTTAGTCGATAGAGGGCAGCGAGCGCATTATCCCGCTTCAGTAATGGTTTGGTGGGGCGTGAGCTATGAAGGAGTGACTAAGCCACATTTTTGTGAAAAAGTTGTAAAAACGTTGGCACAAGTATGTCAAGATACCATTCTTGAGAATGTAGTTAAGCCCCTTAATAACACCGTGTTCAATAACCAAGTATGGTCTTACCAGCAAGACTCGGCACCGGGTCAGAAAGCTCGGCCTACGCAGTCTTGGTTGGAAGCAACCGTCGGACTTCATCAGAGCTGAAAGCTGGCCGTCGTCTAGTCCCGATATTAATCAGCTGGATTACGATTTATGGTTAGTCTTAGAGAGTGCGTCTTGCTATAACGCCCTCATAATTTGAAGAGTGAAGCAGTGAAGAGTTTCTCCTTGGAAAAAGAGCGTGCTTCTATTGATAAGTGGCTTCAACGTGTATTGCAGACAATGGAGACCACTTCGAGAAAGCTTTTATATATTTTTAATTGCTTTATATTTGTGTATTAAGCTAACACTCTCTGGAAGTAATAAAAATGTTATTTTCAATTAATAGAATATTTTTTTCTTTGTTTCAATATTTATTTCAAGACTGGGTACATATTTCTGCTCATGAGAATTACTTAAATTAATCGTAAATATGATTACACGTTTATCCCCATAAAGTAGCGATCGCATTCTTTTGAGGCCTGCAGACGTCCTTAGACATTTGCATTATTGTCATGCAGGTGCGTTGCCCGCCTTTCCTCCTCACCTCCAAGGGGCCACAGGCTGATTACAAACAGATCGAAATGCGACAGCACACCTGTTTGTTTTTTTAACTTTCCGGCGCTAATGTAAGAAGTACCTCACCGGTCGTATCGGCCTAATTCGGCCGCAATTGAGCTTCGCGGTACTGCAGGGAGTGACCCAAAGTTTACTAGTTTGCCTTCTAATACTGTAAAAGGGTCATAATGTAAATGAACAAATGTTGATGAAGTATGACCAACAATTCGCTATCTTTGTATCTAGATAAAGTTGTAAAGACCGAACAAAGTGGACTTTTCGGAGAAACAATAGAAAGCTAGCGGTCACCGCATTGTTAACATTGATAAAAATATAAGTTAAAAGAAAGAAGCTGTTATGTAGATAACATTGTTTCTCATTTTTTTTAAATTTTTTTGTGTATTGTGAATTATAACTAATTCCAGTTTCATCAATAGAAAAAGTATTGGAAATCGGTCGGGCACGGTCAATTTTGGACCAGGCAACTCGTCACAGTAATAACAAATGACTTTTCATTGCTTGTGACACTTACGGCACTCGTAAATGAAATAATAAAAATGTAAGAGGTGTATTTATTGCCGCATTGCGGCCGAATCTGTTCGTCTCAACCATAGAACTAAGTCTCGTATACAAAATAACGGCGTAAGTTGGTAGCTAACCTTCCGCGTTTCGGTCACATTTGTGTCGGCTGAACGTACGAGACTGAACCGAATGTACCATATAACACCGAAGGAGGGATGGTTGGGATATTTTTGGGCTTCAGCTTGGCATGAGTTGTTTTCTTCTTTACATTATGGGGATGAAGCAAGAAATTGGACCCTTTTTTACGACTACCGACGCCCACCATGTGAGCGAGATCACTTGGTATGAAGTAGGGTTATCCTAATCATTGAAGTTAGAGGGGAAATGACGAGGTTAAGGACTCTGAATGGCTCTGCGGTGGAGATGTGCAGCGGTGGCCGTGCGTGGGTGGCCGCAGACAAGACATATCGTATCGTCTAGTGCCGCCGTATTTGGACTTGTTATTAAAATAATGTATTGTTTGAACCGGAAACCGAACCCGGGGTCGTGCATAACGTCTCTGGGACTGCATATGTAATATAGTTATACAAATGGATCTTGCAGTATCGACAGACCCCAGCATCATTGCAAAAAGGCTAAGGAAAATGCTAACGCTGTTTTGGAGCCAGTGCAGCTTCATCGGTGACTAAATGACACGTCGAGACTTGATGGCACTGTGATCGTAAGGGGACAGAACCCGCACTTTTTCCGCAGAAGGGAAGGATGCATGCTAATGAAACTATTATTATCGTGGCCGAGAGGGCCTAGTTCCCTCACCTCCTCCTCCAATGATGGGAGTAGCTCACGCACGGCAACTAAAGTTTGATGATCATTGGGTTCCAAGCAGTGGGAAGAATGGGTTCTTCCCTCTGCTTGGGCCTCTTGTCAGCCAGCCATCTTCGCTGTTGAAATTTGGATGTTTATTAAGTCCTGCGTGATTCAATTTTAATCCCCTGAGGCTCAATTTTCTCACGGATTGAA
Source organism: Eumaeus atala (assembly GCA_017140195.1). Lineage (NCBI taxonomy): Eukaryota > Metazoa > Arthropoda > Insecta > Lepidoptera > Lycaenidae > Eumaeus > Eumaeus atala. The sequence goes on from JAFELO010001173.1 coordinate 52,993, forward strand.
TAGCCTTGGAAGGAATCGATGTTCTCTAGTGAGGATTTTTGCTTCATCAATTTTAATGCCCCTACATTTAAAATTGATGAATATAGATCGCAGATATTGTAACACGCCGGTGTTTCATATCAGCTATATGTTCTTTAACGCGAGTTTTTATAGATCTTTTAGTTTACCCTATGTATGAGTCACAATCAACCTTGCACCTTCCTGCATCTTGTCGAGGGATATGGCATTTCACTGATGGTAAGAACTGAATAACCTTGTCTGGTGCCTTAAAATAAGTTTTTATTGAAGCTCGCTTGAGAATATAGGCTATTTTGTCTGTTGCCCTTTCTAAATATTACAGGTATAGTGGCTGGTTCCACTCGGCTTCTTCGTGGCAGACGGGGAACCCGAAGCTTAATGTCTCGCATGCTTGGCATGTTGACGTTCGGTGTCCAGGTGTTGCTTGTCACGGAAGCCTCGTGCTCTCTGAAACAAAGATTTACCCACTGTAGATAATTGTGTTGGACGGTGATGAGAATTGCCGTTTAGACGGTTATCCGTTTGGGTATGCTTTCACTAAACAGCATGACCCAAGGTGTTGTTGGGATTACGGATGATAAAAACATCTAAGAAAATTAAAGATTATCTGTCTCTCGAACTCGATTGCTAATTGAATTTCGGAGTTTATACTATTTAAATGATTGTGGAATATGGTTACTTTATCTTTACGTAAAAATGTGAAAGTATCATCATCATACCTCTTGTAGAACCTTGGTGATATTGGTGAAGTTAGAAGGGCAGTCTCCCCAAAGTCCTCCATAATGATAACTGCGGCTACAGGTCATTAGGACATCAATAGTACGAAGTGAGTTTTAAGTTCCAACCTCGAGCTAAGCGGGAGACAGTACAATACATATTGCAATGACTTATAAGCCAATTAAGAGCTAATCCATAATGATCAAAAATAGAATATTATTTATTATTGCATTGCGCTGTTACGAAGGCGACATGATAGTTGGAGTCATCTTCGTAACCGGTTACAGCCGGTTACGTAGGAGGAGACCCGGATAAGCCCCGGATGAGACTGACAACCTCCAGCGTGAGTAAACGCATACAACGCATCTACATCGAGTGTTTTGATTTAGTTTCAAGTGTGTTCAGTACGCTCGACACCACTTGAGCCTTGGCTACTAAATATTTCTTAACTCACGCTGCTTGCTGGCAGACACCCACTGCTGCGCACGCTGTTAGGCTACGTGAGTCTTTTGTTTGACAACGTGACCCAAAGTTTTCACATCATCACGCGAATACTGGTGTGTAATAGGACATTTAATGAAGCATGCTTCCGTGTTCCTCGAGCACAGATTGTCCATCTCTTGAACTTCACGATATAGTTATTGGAGTAAGCCATGCTATGTGCTGCCATGTTTTGTCGTGTCAGCATTGTGTCTGTGGATAGCTGTGGAATGAATCACATATATTTCATTGAAAAGCAAAGCTTGACCACCTTAATAAATTGTAATTCCCTTTTGCAGTCGTATGCTTAAACCTAAAACACGATAGAATACCTACCGTATCTTCTGAGATGAGAGCCTGCTTCTCATATCAGAACAGTTCGTGACAGGCACCTCCCGGATTATGCTGGTCCGATTCGGATGTAATACCTCTTGTGGTAACAAACCAAATGTTTATCCAGCAATTAAATAATAATATTTTTTTTTGAGAATTTCGCGTTTGTTACTGCTTACAATGCACATAACATGCGGATGTCTATGGATATTGGTAGTCCAAAAAATTCGTAATTGTTCTCTTCCCACTTTACGGGTGTTTTGTAAGTTGTAATTTAAAAAACACCCGTATAATAACTACAAAATCTATTGATAATACAACCGTGATCAAACCTCAGCGGTCGAGCTTTACGCCTCACAGTCCGTCCACTCACATCCAAAAATAACACGCATACTTGAAGTAATCAAACACAAGTGTTATTTAAATATTAATATTATTTTTTGCATTCTATAGTACACGCTATAAAATAATATTATAAACAAAAGTGTATGTATGTAAAATAATAGTATATTTTAGTTCTTTGGCTTAAGTTTGAAACTAAATGTATTAGGAGTTAAATAAGTAAAGCAAATAGACAATGATTTATAAGTTTATTTCTTAAGAAATATTTCGTAAGGCGAGCGGTATAAAGATTTCATTGGGAACCGGGGGAAAGATGTAGAGCAATCGTTTGTTCCTTGGAGGGAAGGAGGAAGGGCAACGTATATGCATAATGTCGACGGATGTTTACGGGCGTCTGTTGTTACGTACCTTGCACACTTTTCACTTTAGAATCATATTCGTTTAGGTCCAGTCGCGTGTCGGACCTGAGACAAACATCCTTTTTATTGTTTAGCGGCCAACGCCACTTTATGATGAGAAGTGCCAAAGCCCATAATATCGCGACAACCACAGAATATTTAGATTCGTTGCCCAAGGCTGCAACTCAATATACAAAAGTTGCGACGTGATTTGAAAATTTGAGTCCTGATTTTTTTACGCTCCTTTCCTTCTTCTTCTAATGCATGCAGCCCCCTCTCTAGCGGGGGGAGTAGCTCATGCGTGGCAGCTATAGTTTGCTTTGCACTATCGTGAGGGCTGACAGGGCCCTCATTCCACCACGGGTGGGTGATACGACTCGCGCTCGGTCGTCGTGTTTAACCTAACCGTTACGGCGGTTTGATTTGAGCTCGATGGCAAACCGCTCAGGGTACTGGAACTATCTCCTGTGACTACACTATCATCGTCGTTCCTACTATTTGGACTCAAATGTGTGTGCACTTGTTGGTCATGATGTGGTGTTTCTTTATTAGGCTTTTCTTCACTTCGAAAGCATAAGTTCAGGTCCGAAAAAAAAGGAGAAAATAATTCTTTATTTTTGCAAGTATATATTTTTCTTCCTGTGATTTCGTGTGGGCAATTTAAAATTTTAAATGCTTAGTATATGGTAAAGGGGCACGAAAAGAACGTGAAGTCGAGGTCAACGATAAATATTAAATCAATAAAATTTTATGTTTTTTGGCGCGGAAATAGTTTATTTAAGAACGTGGGTGGCTTACGAAATTTTTAAAAGTCATATTTCATATTTTTCATATTCAATTTTAAATAAGGTATAGTTCTTAAATCATAATTTTAAATAGTGTAATTCTTAAATCATAACATTAAATGAAGTATAGTTTTTAGTAAGAGATAATACTAAGATGTCTTGCAGACGAATTGGGCCAACACGACCGGGGATGCACCTCTCGGTTAAATGACACCGCCGTAAGGACATTTATGATGTCGCGCTTCGTGCTGTTTGTGAGTTACTTGTTATTTATAATAAATATACACCAGTAACATAAAGCTGAAGAGTTTGTTTGTTTGTTTGAAATCGCTCATCTCTGGCCCGGATAGAAAAATTCTCTTTGTATTGAACAGGCCATCAATCGAGGAAGGCTTTAGATTAATAGGTTCGAAGTTACTCGCGTGTAATGCTTTTTATGTAATATGTAAAGGTGTAAAAAATATATATCGTGTATATATAAATGTCGTAATGTGGTGTCGTGTAATATATATCGTCTACATATAAAGGAGTCGTAATGTGGTGTCGTGTAATATATATCGTGTATATGTAAAGGTGCCGTAATGTGGTGTCGTGTAGTATATATCGTGTATATATAAAGGTGTCGTAATGTGGTGTCGTGTAGTATATATCGTGTATATATAAAGGAGTCGTAATGTGGTGTCGTGTAACATATATCGTGTATATATAAAGGAGTCGTAATGTGGTGTCGTGTAATATATATCGTGTATATATAAAGGTGTCGTAATGTGGTGTCGTGTAATATATATCGTGTATATATAAAGGTGCCGTAATGTGGTGTCGTGTAGTATATATCGTGTATATATAAAGGTGTCGTAATGTGGTGTCGTGTAATATATATCGTGTATATATAAAGGAGTCGTAATGTGGTGTCGTGTAACATATATCGTGTATATCCGTGAAGCAACAGGGAATAGACCGTCGCGTTGTTCATCGAATGATACGATAGAAAAAATATGATTTGATGGGACAATTTTTTTGTTGTTGCCACAGATTTTTTCGAAAATGCTGAATCACATGACATTTAACTTTTGTGCATACATTATAATACATTGCTCATAATCGTAAATATTCTTTCATAAGCAAGGCGTAACGTTAACAATTCCCATCGCGCACAAAATCCGTATTTAAACCAGCTGCCAGCAGCACCATTACTTACACGATACATCTTGGGTTCTTCAAGAAAAGCGAATGGTCATACCTTAAAGGCTCGCGTCGCGTGTATGCGTAGACGGCGGTAGTAGTGGGATGGTATTTTACACTATGAGGGGGTAATCGAGATACGGGACTACCGACGCCCGTAGACATCCATATCCGCTTCCACCTTGCCCCTCTTACCTCCTTCCCTACAATGGACCACCAGCTAATCACAATCCGCACAAATCGCGACAGCATAGCTATCACTTTACAGCGGTTTCATGTGAGCAGGCGGTACCTCTTCGGTCGGGCCGGAACAATTCTGCGGAAATGCAGTATGCATGCACAACTGAAAACTAAAATCTACCTCGTTTGGCTTACAGGATAAAGAATTCTGTATAAAAATATTCTTTAAATT
>JAFELO010001173.1:59427-179390 GCA_017140195.1 Eumaeus atala
TAAAAACTTTTATTGTTTTTCTGTACATTACAATAAACTGTGGAGAATATGGGCTGGCATTCCTGCTTTTTATTGTCTGCTTGTTAAAATCGGTCTTACGTTACTTTTTTAAACGTAGATAAAAAGAACAGGAAATTTCGATTCAGACATCATGGTAAGGAGGTGTCATACAGATACGTTGTAAAACCGAGACGGTTTTTAGAGATGACATCATTTTGGCTCAATATGCTTGATGCCATATTTTTATGGGATGTCAATGAGTTAGATCATCTGACGGTAGGTGCTTACTACCCTTTTTTTTTCTTGACGCGGGGAAATTTACGCGCCTTCACTGACCCAGGGTGGGGTCCAGTGGTGTGTGGGGGCCGCGGCACATTATGGTCCCCTCCTCTTATAAGAGGGGTGCAAATAACACCCCCCTCGATTCAATTGGCATCGTCTGGGTTCACCCCGGGCTACTGAGCCCCACCGCCATGACAAGGCTTGAACCATGGTAGGGAGACGCGACTGTAGACATAGGAGAAAACGAGCAGTCCAAGTTTGGTGACTAACAATGGCCTGGTTTATTTCAGCTGTTCCGCAAGAGCACGTCAGGTACGAAATGTCCACACCAAAAATCGTTTCATTATCTTAAACGAATAGAATACAATAAGATACGAGCAAAACTTTACACATAAAATTCTTCCGTTATTGAGTGACTGACGGACTGACGGAGCGATAACCCACATCCGAAACAACTGTACCTAGACAATTTGGCACATAGGTTTCTTTCATGGTGTAAGTGTTATTTAACCTCTAAGTGGGTTTAATAGGGGGCGTGAAGTTCATAATATGGAATTTCAGCATATTACGCCGGTGAAACGGCGGGGCACTGCATATTTCCTACAAAATTGTAAGTTGTGTGTCTCAGGTCCTCAATCTTGTAGTCATCTCAAGTCAACAAGTCTGCCGAATAGACGCTTCTTAACTATGAAGTAAGGTATCATCATTATAACCAGCCGGACGACATCTTCCACTGAACGAAGGCTCCCACAGAGCGCCATATGCCTCGTCCACGAGCCACTTGCGTTCAGCGGCTCCCCACCACCTTAACGAAGTAGTCGGTCTACCTGATAGGAGGCCGACCAACACTCTATATAATAAATAAATAAAATAAAATGAACGTAGCACTGACAAATTATTTGAAGAACACCAGCGTTACACTTTGGTGTTCGTCTACGTTATATTCCTTTAACATCTTTCACTTCAGAATCACGCAGTGAAATATCATTTTACATCACGGATTTTTTCTCGTTTCATAGCTCTAAAAATATGTTATTAGTAAAAATCAAAGGAAAATATTTAATCATTTGAAATAACTAATCAATTTTATAACTATATTGTTCCACTAATAAATATTTAAATACCGCGCGAAATAGTAACCCTTCCATAGTCGCATAAAAGCTTATGCTACTGAAAATAAATAGGAAACTATAACTGTCATGTTCAAAGCCTAGAATATTTTTGGAATGAAAAATAATCGCCGGAGTCAACGACCATGGAGTATGGGGTTATTTTTTTAACGTTTTTTCGTAATCAAACTCGAGGTTCGGTAATCACTCCGGACGGCTTACCAAATTAGCGATGCTGTTATGATGGATTTCGCACCTGGGATATAAGACCCGGTACACACTCGTAACATTAGATTATAGACGTATCAAATTATTTATAGGCCCATTATAATGATGTTACTACGGCCAATCTACGGCTAATGTGTTTATTGAAACAGGCATATCTTGAGTGGACAATTATATAATATTTATCATGTAAGGTATGATGGTTGTAGTGATTCCATCAGACATGAGGCCCAAATAGTTATATTGTATAGCTTGTGGGAAAAATGATTTGTTTAGCTAGAAAAATAACGTTTAAACGACTAACATAAATAAAACATTATGTATAAAATAAATATATAAACATTTGAGGAGGGAGAGGAGGATGCATAACAATCGCATACAAAATAACGCATATGAATATTACCAAGGTTTTTATAAAGGTAAAAATTATACAATCGACGGGACGCGTAAAAATGGTCGGTACATTAAATAAATATTACGAAATATATTTAAATATTTATCATTTAAATGCATAAATGATAAATATTTATAATCACATATATCATGTAATATTGTAAAATCAAAGACACTTCCCTCATATGCATAAAATTAAATTATGCAAAATTCATTCATTCATTCACCGCGAGTGTGACCGCCGCTTAACCCATCAATCATTATTGCGAATTCCCGATTCATCGTTATAATTAGATTTTGGAAAATAAATAATAAAAAAAATCTCAAGTATTGGGTTTTGGTAGGCTTTTCTTTATTTTTGTGGAATTTTAATGAAAAAAACCTCACTTCCTTTCACATTTGACACTCATTGTGAGAATATGAATAATGATCGTGTTAATTAGATCATTGGTGCGCGACTGCTGAAATATACGGGAGAGCGTCAAATCCGTAGGTACTTAAGTATTATAATCCTACTAATATAACTACGAAAGTTTGTATGTATGTTTGTTATTCTATCCCACAAAAATTACTGACTGCATTCAATTGAAATTTGGTGCATGCATATACAACATAATATACGTTCCAGTTTTGTGTTTGTGTTTGCAGCAGTTCTACCCGCTTCCAATCTATCCCAAAGAAATGTTTCATTTTTTCGAGTTAAAATGTATTTTTGTTTGTTATTTCAAACAGTATAAATTGTTTCCCACAACCGAATTATACGAGTTCTCAGGACAGGCAAGACTCTTGTCCCTCTAAAAGGCTGCCTAGAGTTATAGATTTGCCTCCCAAGATGTAGTGGGTTCTTCACACCCATTGCGCAGTGAGATATGAAGCAATACGAGCAATAGCTCGTCTGTCCGTTCGTATGTCACAGATTTATATAGATATTGTATAGGCATAGGGACAAACGAGAACCGATTTGCCATTTGGCTGCGGAGACCATAGAAGTATTTTTATCGTCATCATCACCATCCGTCTCTATCACTTCACTACTGCACTCCTTCGATATGCTTCTAGACGACCGGTCCCCCATCCAACCTGCTCCTGCTACTGGGCGGAGATCGTTTGTTCTCGTAGCATCTATAAATATATACTTAATTAAGTACTCTTATACTTATGTTATACATATAACATATTTAGAATCTACTAACTTTATATATTTGCATAGCATGTTAACTTGGAACTACGCATTAATCTATATAAACACCAGGGTACACAGTCACCATTTTCGATCCGTCCGTACAAATGTTATGCACTGTAAAAATAAATGTATGCGCGAAAGGTTAATTTATGGCTCACGCGTGAGGCCTGTGTTCAGCGTGGATGTTGTTCAGCTGATGATGAAGGTTGATTTTACAAAAAAAGTATATTTGAATCATGCAGCGACATTACAATGAAACTACTTTTACGGATTTTATCGCGGTTTATTAAATTATTTATGTAGCCCGACGTTTCGGAAGCTTTACAGCCACCGTGGTCACGGGTGGACTGAGATGACAGATGTCCTGATGTACCAATTTTTTAAAAGTACCCGAAGAATTATAACAAAAATTATAATTCTCCGGTAATTAAGTAGCACACATACACAAAAATATTTTTTCCGATCTGTAGTTCCCGAGATTAGCGCATTGAAACTAACAAACTCCTCAGCTTTATTATACTAGTATATATAATTGACTTTAGTTTCACGTATATCAAATATGTCACCTATATCAAAATATAAATATTAAATACATTCGTACATAGTAAAAGGTAGCGCCATTCCTTCATTGCAGAAGAATGGTGCTGGCACGACGAGGAAATAGCTCTCGTTCACATCACACCTACTTAAAGTGATAGCTACGCTGTCGCGTCGTCGTACAATTTGTGACTAAGATCGAAAGGAAGTCTTCCTTTTTACCGTCTTGTAATATATAAAAATGTACCTATGTATATACCTAGGTATATACATGGGTACATTTTACTATATATCCTAGAATATCCCTATATACTCGTAGAATATGTTTGTTCATCATTGACAGTTCTGAGAACCTATAAGTGCATTGTTAAGTATCTATTTAACACTACTCTTGCAAGTTATTAGCGATAGGTTTTTTACATAAAGCAACCAAGCTTTATTTTTCGTGGTTAATAAGGATTCCCTGAGGAATTCTTTGCGTAATTCTTCTGAATATTGTAACAATGTCTATATTGATTTCCTTAGTTTGCGCGACCGTTACTCATTACATTAAAACTATTTCTAGGGCGGTCCACCCGTGACCATGGTTGCTGTAAAGCTTTTGATACGTCGGGCTAGTTAAATAACTAAATAATCCGCGATAAACTGGTTATTGTACTAATGTATATACTGAATTATATAGTCTCAATATATAGCTAGTTGGTGTATATAGATGAAACATTAAATACATTTCATGGGGTTTGAGGATATGCTACAGATTCACTGAAAATTAATTATAAACGCGCTATGTAGAGCGTACAGCATGGATCCATATTGGGTATCTGATAACGGCTTCACGGACTGACTAAAAGTCTCTCTTCTCTTTTAATAAATGCCATGACTGGATGTATATTAAAATTAGTTATGAATCATTTTTATTTTAACATAATATTATTAATATATTAATATTAAACTTTATGTTAAATGATAAATTAATTAACAGATTATGGGATCAATATATATATCGATTATAAATACAATAAGGGAAAACTAGTTTAAAAACATAATAAAAAAAAAAGATATAAACTGTCATAATAACCGTTACATTAACATAACTAACAAAATTTTAGAAAACAAATAATACTAAAATAATTTCCAACCAAACCTATAATTTCATAATATGGAGCCCTATCAATGAATCACTGTTCGGGGGCATAACTCACGCTTACTATAACGATCTATAGATCCTATAGATCCAGCCTTGGATCTTTCAAAGAAATCATCGGAAAAAAGTCCACCGAGACAACTGTATGCATGCCATAATAGCCGTCTCACTCTTTAACGTAACAATGCGAAAGGCAGAAAGGGACACTGTACCTCTTATTCAATAGTGCATGTTTTTAAGTCAGTATTGCACTAGAAGCGCTTGAGAATACACGTATCCACATCTGTATTTAAATTAAGTATATGTGAAATAAGATCGTTCTCAAAACTTTGTAGGTTTACACATTTGAGTATACTATAGAGCAGTTTTAGAAGTTGCGTGGTTTTTGTGTTTTGTGTTAAGATAACACTGGTGTATATAATCTGGGATTTCGAGTCGCCGATCTATGAGTTATGGTTAGTATTCATAAATTTATTACATATTTGATTATTGATTAAATTATTGCTTGTTTGTTATTAATTATAGTTATGGTCGGCAACTTAATTCATAAAGCTTTTTATGTAGTGGCACTTATAATCGAAAGAGCATTAACTTTTGTGTAGTTGTGTTTTGGTATATTCATAATTCTGTACGTATGTATATTCGTTTCTTTATTCTGTACGTATATTCTGTATAATACTTCGGATGATCTTAATTAACAATGATAAAAAAAAATTCTGCAAATAATAGAATAGTAGAAGACATATAAATCACTACATGAAAGTACTTCTAGAAAGAAATCTAGAAATTCTTTATATAATATTGTATAAGATAATACTTTATTTATGAGGATTATTGATAATATATTACTGAAGGGTGCTTAATATGAGTCGGATCGATATATAGGTTTCGATTCTACATCTTGAATTAATATATGTTGCCAATGTTCCTACCTACACTTATTTAGAAAACATTAGTAAATCTCAGTCGTATTATTTATAATAATTTAGATAACTAAAAACTAAGAATATTATTCCTCCTAACATTATCACGGTAATAATCAAATACATTATCATAAATGTTAATATTTACTCAAATAAGTAACCCGCATCACTCAAGTCGTTCATGGCTCACATAGAACTTTCATATTCTTTGAGTTTATGCTCTAAATAAATTGACACGAGCAAATTTTTAGCCTGTGCACATAAAATCTCAAAATTTTAATTTAGATTTAGAATTCATCAAGACATAAGTTAATATTATTTAAATTGTCAATCCCATAATATCGATATCATCTTCAGTCGAGACGGCCAAAGAAAAGGCCTTAGGCAATTGTCAGATACCTAATTGATAAGTGAATAATCTGGATTTGATCTCGAATAACCTATCGTTGAGAATGTTTTGATATTTTTGTGTGCAACAAACAGGCCTGTTCTGTTTTTCTGATGAGACTAGAAATGAAACGGCAATCGGCATGAAGAGTTCGCTTGTCTCTTAGTGATTGATTTGTTCGATGCCTAGTAGAACAAAGGCATGAAGTTATTTAAGCTGCCATGTTATATTTCTATTATAACATTATAATTATTTCTATTCTTATAAATACAACTAGAGAGAGAAAATAAATGTATATGGGTAATCTGATTAAATTATATTTGCTATCATTGAATAATTCAAGTTATGATAAAAGCTTTTAAATTTGTCTAAATAGAAACATTACTTTAATTTAAATCACTATAAAAGGTGTTTATTTGAGATTAACTTCATTACACACTCATAAATTAATTTTATTGTTTCCGAGAAGTGTTGACTTGATATCGAAGTATCCCACCATCTGTAGATAGACGGTCGATGACAACCACCCATAACATAGCCAATAAAATATTTACGAGGTAGCTTAGTGGTTTTTTATGGCAAAGACAGGCGTAGGAAATAATTCTGGTTCGATTGGATCGAGTCTTATATTTATGTGAAATAATTTGGAGCGTGTAAATTATAAGCAGGTTGAATGAGGTACATAATTTATCTCCATAGGTTTTGGGTTTTAATTTCTATTACTTATTTAGTCACAGACGTTATAAAACAAACTCCCCAAAAGCTGTCCGTATGTATATGACCGATTGTATCAAAACATTCTTAAAGATTTTTCAAGCGCTTTTCATCAATGTATAGAGCAATTCCTGAGGAAGGTTTAAGTGTATACTCTGTTAAGACTATTCAGCGACGAAAGCGGATTGGTAGCGTATGAATAAAACAATATTCGTGAATATAAATGAAATATCACATCACAAACATTACTCCATTGAGATTTGATGTTTGTATGTTCTCTGGACTTAAGCTTATAAAATTAAAACAAAGGTTACATTATTAACAAATTTGATTTTAAGTAAGTCTTATAAAGATAAGCTCTAGGTCTCTCCCTACGACTGCCACATACTATAATAATAATAACAATAGTTTATTTATCTCAAATATAGGTACTCCATATTAGAGCTCCGATGCATTTTAGTGGGTAAAAAGCTTTATAATATTTCATGATAATATTGAATCCCAAAATAGACAATTAGATTTAAATCTCAATTTGCCAATAAAAGTACGCCATAATATGAACTAGAACACACTACATTAGTTGAGATAGTGTGAACGTCCGGGTCTGTGCTAGTATGAACTGTATTACTGTCAGACTACACTCGACATCGTCTACGTGGCATGCCAGTAAACAGAGACCTCCTTTGATTATGTCAATTTGTGATTTGTGGTGTAACGTGCGTTATACTCTTTAGCATAAATTAAATGTATGCTAAAGAGTGTAGGGAGCCGCACCGCGAGGCATAGATGAAATGTATCCGAATCACTAGCTCAATTCTGAAAAGCATAATGTTAACACACATAACTACCAACAATTGCATAAATAATTCTAATTAATTATTCTACTGTCACACTTAACTAGAACCGGTAAAATCGAAATTAATTCACCATCCGGGATTTTAATAACCATTTTAAGTATCGCTATTAATGTATAAGAGAGATTTATCTAAAACTGGACATTTCAAAGCTATTCATTTTTACACTGTAAAAAATATAACATCAGTACAATTGGCGTATAATTAGCCATCTCGAATATGAAATGATGCCTTTGTCAAGGAGCGATAATAAAGGCAATGAACATTGCATCAAAATTATATACTATAGACATGATAAAATATAATAAAGTGAAATTTACTTACACATTTACATAGCTTTAAACTCCTTGGATGACCAGACGATCGGCGTAATTTGATTTGATCACAATTATCTAATAAAGTATGCAGATAATCTGGCTCCAATACATACTCAAATCAAAAATCCACCCACACAAATAGACATTCTAAGATTAGACCCGAGCAAATCTAGGACATACAACATTCCAGTTAAAATTGTTACAGCTTGTCTTGAATAGCTTTTGTGTTTGCCGTTTCAATTCCATAGCTTCACAAAACTCTATGCTCTATGTTTATGTAAATTCACACTAATGAATGATGCTTAGTAAAACAAAATAGTAATAGACGTAATTATCAAGTGCCTTAATTATTTTCAGAAACGAAAAAAAATATAGTCGGCGGGGTCAAACGAGTAATTGTATACCTTTTTACGACTACCGACGCCTACGAATATCCGCACAATTACTATGCCTTATATGTGGCTCTCCTTTCCTCCCCACCTCCGATAGGCCGCTGGCTGCTCATAAATTGGACGAAACGCGATGTTAAGTATTTAATGGGATCGTCCGTTTAAGCGTTCATAAAACTGAGGCTATTTTTTTCTGGGATAGCGTTGATGATGTTGGTAATGACGCGTCTTATGCAACAGTAGAAGACTTATTTTCTGACACCCTAGAAAACCTGGTCGATATTTTCCTATTTTCTAGTGTAGTAAGTTTACTTTTACTTTCTCCTTAAGAGTAGAGCTCTTCTTGACGGTGGAGCTACCTTTTGGCGATATCCTTCGCCATTCTTCTTTCAATACGACAATACACGGACGACTGGAAGCAAAAAGAGAAAACGAACTTGTGGACGCTTATTTCTCTCTTTGCTTTTCTCTCTCTTTGCGAGGGAGAGCTTTTGCAGGTAAAAAAATTTTAAAAGTCGAACTTATAGTCTAAATTAAACATAGTTGCTCTGTGCTACCACAAATTGTAGGCTCTAAACATATCTAGCCCGAGAGAGATATATTTTTGTTCTAGTTATCAGGAGCCATTGTTTCGAACCGGTTCGAGCACTGTTTGCTTTATATATTGCGTTTGTATTGTGTAATAATATGGCTTAACAGTAAGTTTTATATAATACTGGTGATACGCCCCGTCTTCGCCCATGAGTAAGCATTACAGCTCGAGAATCGCTATATCTACAGGTGAAAACCGCATAAAAAAAGCGTTCAGTCGATTTTGAAAAAATGTTACATTGTATATATTAATTCATTTCCATTAAATAAAAATAATATAATATCTAGTAATTCAAAATTTCCTACCCACAATAGAATTCAAAATTCTAAATCTTTTAATTCTCTATGTACCTAAAATTGTCAACATAGAGAATGGAAAATATCCTATTATTATAAATGTGAAAAATTATAAATCTGTTTGTGATTATTTTAAGTAAAAATAAATTTGAATGAAATTATACATATACGAGTTGATTACAATTTGAAATAACATTAGTTTTACTTTATATCCCGAAAATGTGAATGTTCCCTTGGAATGCTTTCAGGTGGGTAATACTGTACGGGGCATAGTTAGCATAATATGTTTGAGGTAATATTTTCATGTTATTGCATCAAGAATAATATGTTCCAAAATTATCTTGAATTTATACGGCTCCAAGAAAAGTATATAAAATAAACCCAACCCTCGTTGTCAAGTTTGAAAATAGAACAAGTGGAATGAAATATAGAGTCATACATAGATGTTTAGAACTGAAGCGAAAACTCTGTTGAGCATTTGTCGTATAGGTAGGCAAACGTGTAAGTATTTCGGCACAGTACTTATTATGTGCAAGTATTTTGGCACAGTATTTCTTATTTACAAGTATTCTGACACAATAATTATTCACAGTATGTATTTATTGTCTCTTGTTTTTTAAATATTTATACACATAGAAAAATTAAACCCTTCTATTGTAAGTAAGCTGTAATTTTGGAATGACTGTACCGAGTATGATATTAATTTATTTTTGCATTCGATAGAACATTGCCAAGATTGACATTTAGGAACATGTTTGAAAATGATATGGGAAATCATCATCAAATAAAATAGGGCTGAATAATCTTAAATTACTTATGTTTGTGATCGAATACGGATTGATTTTCTTTTATTACGTGTCCGTACACGTAATATTACACGTTACCATGACAACAAATACTGTTGTTATGACAGGAAAATGTCTGCTGTTATTTTATAAATATGTGCTATGCTTGTGGTGACTACTAGCTACAATGTCCATTGGTAAGATTGTTGAGAAAATAAAGCGTACCATGATGTATAGATATTTTGAAAATAATATTAATAAAAATAGTATTAATATCAACGATGACTACATTTCCTATGACTAGCGATCCGCCCCGAAATAGCAGGGGTTGGATTGATATTTTAACAACTTAGACACTAAAATCATCTTCGAGAATAGCTCTATCTATTAGTGAAAAACGAATGAAAAAAGACACAAGACGATAGACATAAAGGCTTTTAAGGATTTTGATTCATGTTAACTATTTATATTATATCATACTTATTACCTATTACTAATGATATGGTTATAACACTATACGTACAGTATCGTCAATATTATTGATTGATAAAATGTTGGACACGTCTCAGTTATTGACCACATGTTGATAATTTTCTCTTGCTCAACTTAAACCAGTTGGAACTATGCAGTAGTGTAAACGATCACCGGCAATTATCATCAACACTTAACTTTGTTATGTGTACAGTTTCTGAGTGCCCTTGCGGTGAAGGAGGACATGGCGAGGAAACCCAGATTAGTGTATTCGAATTCGACCTAATCTAGGCCTGGTGTCCCTGGTTGAAGAGGTCAGACGGCAGTTGCTCAGTGTAAAAACTGGTGTCTTCGTCAAATCCCCTATATTAGGTAGCCGAGCTCGGATATCCTTTGATGTAGAAACGCGATCTGGCTAGAAAGAGGACTCAACTTAGTGCTACCCTGGAGTTCTATAGCGAAAAGGCAATAAATGGAACCTTTATAATTTCGTCATGTCCGTCTAGCTGTCCTTGAAGGCTATGGGCGTTGTGTGTTTGAAATTTGGAAGGTACGTAGAAATCGCGACAAAATGGTTTTAAAAGAGTAAAATTGTTAGTGGTCTGCAATAAACGAAAGTAAGGTAAAAATATTTTATATTTTTCTTGAGAAAACAACCGTGTGAGGTGTCATTGCATTGTCCTTTTCAAATAATATGGAGGTTTTTGATTAAACGTATATTTTTTTCTCTCCCAGCATCTAGCTTTTAAACTATGGATGGGAAAATTATATAAAAATTGGGATCGCCATGGAACTCAATAAAACTTCAAAATTGGACTCAGCAAGATTGATTTAGTGTTTTAGAGATATAGGCATATGTGGTTTGCTACAGAACTCTTCAGAGGCGGTCATCTGTATAGAGATAATTCAAGCATAGACTTCATCATCATCATTATCAGCCCTTATCGGTCCACTGCTGGACATAGGAGACACTCTCTCAATGAACACCAAGACGACCGACCTCCTGCTACTCACATCCGTACTGGACCGGCTACTGCACGGAGATCGTCTTCTCGCCTGGTGAACGATCGACCAACACTTCGTTTTCCTAAACACGGCCTCCACTCTAGCACCTTACTGGCCCGTCAGCCATCTGTTCTTCAGAGTGTGTGAACAGCCTATTGCCACTTCAGCGAGTTTATTCGTCGCGTGATATCGGACACTTCAGTAGACAAGTGCATTCTAATTCTTGCCACGAGGCAGTCAACAAATTCATCCATCGGTTCTGGGTGGGAATATTCGCCACTCGCACACGGCGTGGAGTTCAGTTAAGAATTTAGAAAACCGGAACGTCCGTGAGAATCAATGATAGATAAAAACGTCTTGAAATGTCAAGTACAATAAAGTTATATATTTCGTGATGGCCGACCGGGCCTTTGTCAGGGGGTCACGAAGTGACACGGCGCGTGTTTGTGCCATTATATTTGGGGTTCAGTTCGTTAGACCTTCGGATATTATCCTACGTACAATCGAACTGTGCACTGACAGCGCAGTTTGAAGTCGGTAAAAGATTCTTAAAAGGAGGTTCTATGTTCCGTAGATTTGCTTTTATACGCCGATTTTACCCACCAACTTTATAAGTAGATTAATGTTTTTGTAAGTATCTTTACTAGAGGGGGAAAACAAAATCTTTTTAGCCTAGAGGGAAATCGTTGTTGCCTTCAGACAACTACCGCCGCCCATTGACTTCCTAATAATTAATATGTAAATGCGTTGCCCTCCTCCATGTTACCTTTGATGGGCCATGCATATAGGTTTTACGCTCTTTGCTACAGCCTGATATCGTTCGTATTTATCGATTTTAATAAAATGTTTTGCTCGGTAAAGCACACTTACAGACTCACACACACATTTATACGCTATCGCTATGCTTAAGACCACAATATCGCTAACAGCTACTCTGGCGTGTTTGTTAAAAAAGATGATACAACAATGCCATTTGGTTAAATGTATATAATTACAAAAAGTTTCACTTTTATCACATTGTGATGTGAACACAAGGTGCAACTTGAGGAATGATTAGACGTTCTGCAAACCTATACCTATACCTGCCTTAATATAAACTTGAGCAGTAACAACTAACTGCCTGTCGTAAAGACTGGGAACATGGATTTTTATGTGGCACAAAAAATATGGCGCGCGCGGCTTGTTAATCTTCTTAATTTATCGCTATTATGATATCTAGCACTTGAGCACAAATTATACTAACTAGTGGCATCGGACTATGCCTCTATTTATAAGCTTTATGCTCAAAGGAACATAGGCATAATTTTACTATTCAAACTTTATTAAGGGCTGAGTGAACTCATTTATTACCTGCTTAAAGGGATCGTTACACTTCTACGTTTCGTTTGTAATAGTCCGGTGTTAAAGCAACTTAACAAAGTTGCTTAATATCAGGATTGATCTCATAAGAAAATTCATACGTTAAAATCCGTTAATCCATTCAGTCTGTAGTATTTAATGTAAAAACTAAAACAGCATGTCTTACTAAAATGTTAGTTAACAAGGCGGAATCATAAAATGTTCTCCATCATAAACTAAGCTGTGACTACTTGTGACATTAAGATTACTTTATGTAGCTATGTAACCAAGATTCGATCATTTCATGTAATCAATCCTGCCGAGTTCTTTTTCCGGTTCTTTTTGGTAAAGGCTTGGGTTTATTCATATGTATTAAACATGTTACATTATTAATATACTCAATAAGAGACTTGTGATTTCAATACTTAAGTAAGATTTGGGTGGAACAATAATAGTTTCATTTCTGCGTTTATTATGTTTGAAAAATTATCTTTGAAAAAATGGTACGTGAGAAATCATTTAAATCGGGATGGAAGATTTTATTTTAAGTACTACTGTTTTACATTCAGATTATCGACACGTAAGATTACACGTAAAAATCAACGTCTCTCGGGATAGTAAGTAATATTAGTAACATTGACGTGTATCAGAACGACGAATGACCCTTCAGTTTCGCAGGACGTTGTGCGTTTTTGCCCCTGGACAACATTCCGGGCGGGAGGAGTTTCGGAGGAAATAGTCAAGGACTGGAGCATACCTTGTTTTTATTATGCATCAGAGTTCCTTTGGCACATTCATAGTGTCCGCGCAAAACTACAAGTTAAATGTTAAAGTGTAAATACGTTTTGGTAGGTCAGTATATTTCATAGTCTGCCCGTGGATAGTTCGATCTCACGGTTGGAAATGATGGGTATACCGTCGCGTTTTATACAATTCGAACGAGAAGACAATGACACTACCTGTAAGAGGTAGAGCCATGGCGCATAGCAGCAGAATAGGGCTGGCATAATTAGGGAGGTACCGGATACCGCCTTAAAAGTCATGGCTGTTGGGTATCGTGATGTTTTTGAGTATTTGTGGCCTATGTGGATGTGTGGGGGATGTGGTGAAAAGCAACGCCTTTGCATATGCGGATGGTAAAGGAGGTCGGTAGTAGAAGCTAAATAGCTCGTTTGTCCCGCTATGCTGTAAAAAAATAAAATAAGAACAAATTGACTCAAAATTAGCATTCACCGATAAATCTGCTTCTAGACTGCTCAAATATGTGTTGTCTCCCTTCAACATACTTAGCCCTTAATCGACCGTCGCTGGACATGTTCTTCTTTCAATTAACGCTAGGAACTCAGGACAGAATACACAGAAACCGTCAATGCACTTTGGTCCATGGTTGACCATCACTTTTTGCCCGAATGGTTTTTGTTGTTATTATTAAATAGAATAGGTACATGTTGTTATGTGTTATATTTCTCTAATGACATGTATGAGAGAGATTAGAGAATAGTTGTTCTAATCTAGAATAGAGTATTTAACTTGTATTAAGCTGGGTATGCATTTTTCACACTTAGTAGTTATTTTTATCGGTGTATAGAGTTATCAGTCCCCTTGTATGTGGTTTGGTGATAGCCCAGAGCTCATTGTGCTTGGGCATGGGTTAGTGCGCGACAAAGCTTTAAATCCTCCGGTTGTGCGGATGATTATGGGCATCGGTAGTCGCGGTAAGATTCTGACTGCACGTGATGTCGGTTTAATAATGCAAAACTATCAAAATATTATTAAAAAGTGCATCAGGGATAATTAACTATTTTTTTGTAGTTTTATAGACGAGGTAGATGTTACTATCCGAAAGAGATGAGCGAGGAGTACTTCCCCGGTTGTCACTATCCAATTTGTTTGCAATGTAGCATTGCACTTTCTCTTTCTGCTTGGAAGAGGAATAAGCAATTAGGTTATTGACAGCTTGTCTGCCTGAAGTTCAGTTTTTGGGTACTGGAGCAGAAAATCAGCGTGTGGACAAGAAGAAATATTCCTCTTCGTCATCGCGACGTCCACTGCTGGACATACGCATTGAGCGGCATAAATCACTGTCACAAGCTGCCTACATCTAGCGGATATCCTCAATTAGGACCAGGGCATTCGTCCACCTGTTCACATTGCGCCTGTGTACGTCCGCCAACACATATACGAGTACCTCATGAAAGCGTTTATTTCGAGTGATTATTGTTTTGCATTTGTTCTGACCCAATTCAGATATACAGCAAAGGCTTGTAATGAATAAAAACTGACATTTAAAACACAATCGCTTTTGCCAACGGTAAACAATATTTTGATGCCGCCGCCAATCACCATGCAAACAATATAAATTTCGAGTGTCAATTTGGGACCAGTCTATTCGTTTTAGATTCTGAGATCAGATTCCAATTTCGGGTGATCAATATTTAAGAATAAAAAGCTATGGAGCTAATGACGATGGAATCTCTTTGTGCGGACGTCGGTATTTATTCCGCGAACACGGACCATACACAATTAGACGTTTTGCCGCATAAGAATCCACGGGATCGTTTTTAATTGTAACCGTTTTGGGCGTCGGGTGATGATAAACGTGACTATAGACAAGTTTGAGGGAAAATTAAAAAAAAAAAACAATCCTTATAATTCTTGTTGTTCCTAAGACGATCAATGTTACTCACGTTAAACACACATGTTATGTACTTCGTACGTAGGTAGTTATATAATATATAAAGTTATTTTTAAAACACCCGCAGCTCTCAGATGTGCCATATGCGGACTGTTTAGAGCAGTTGAGATCAACAGCACGTGTTGCGGTTGGTATTGAGTGGTATAAAGAGTCCGTCTATGACAGGGGTTAGGAAAGGTTGCCAACATAATATGCAACATTTTTCAAATAAATTATTGTCCTGTCGTGACATTTGTTAGTCTATGTTCGAAGCCGCTGCCTTGCCTTCAAGCCCTCTCTTTGCACGTAGAGTTTATAACTTTCAAGCAGACCTTTTATTAACTGAATGTGACAAATTTTTACAAGTTTTAAAGCAAGGTTCTCATACATATGATAATATATGTTAGTCATCATTTCCGAAGCCTTGCTGATGTTTAAAAATAGCCATGCTTATCAAAAGTATAAATAATAAACCTATCTGTGTATCTAAATAGAAAAATTAGAGCAAGGCTCTCTTCCATATATTTTTTAGAGCACAGGCGGGTAAAGTCTTTGGGTGAATATCGCCCAGAAACGCTCGCGTAGCAAAGGATGCACTGACGATCTCCTTTACCTCACCATCAGTAGGTAGTAATAAAGTGGTGACCGTTGAGTAAAGAGTTAAATATTTATCAATGCAAATTTTCCTTAAGTAGTCTTGCCATAAGTATGTAAGAAAGAAAAAAAAATCTTTTTTATTGCAAATAACATTTATTACTTTTACAGTGCGTTAGTTTAATACACAAATATAAAACAATTTAAAATATAAAAAAATCCTTATTCGAAGTGGTCTCCAATGTCCGTTAAACATTTAGCCAGTTGCGAGTGTCAATGGAATCACGCACTCTTTATATGGGTAAGTTCTTCACTGCTAATAGTTTTGATCGTTTTAGGTGCTCCAAAGTATTGTGGCGTTTAGAGCAAGTCATACTCTCTAGGTAGTCTTCAGCTCTGATTAAGTCCGGAAAGTTCGTTTTAACCAAGATTGGGTGGATCGAGCTTTATGATCTGGTTCCGAGACCTGCTGGAAGGACCATAGTTGGTTACTGAACATGGTATTATTAAGGGGCTTAACTACCTTCTCATGATGCACTTGTGCCGATGCTCTGATACCTTCTTCACAAAAATACGGCTCAT
This sequence comes from Eumaeus atala, assembly GCA_017140195.1. Classification (NCBI taxonomy): domain Eukaryota; kingdom Metazoa; phylum Arthropoda; class Insecta; order Lepidoptera; family Lycaenidae; genus Eumaeus; species Eumaeus atala. Next base: position 76,223 of record JAFELO010001173.1, read on the forward strand.
TCACTACTTCATAGATAACAAACACCCCACCAAACCATCACTGAAGTCAGATAATTCCCACGTTGCACTTTGTGGACTAATTGGGAACTTATGTTCTGAGCACAAATGCGGCCATTTTGTTTGTTCAAATGTTGCTCAATTGTAAAAAAAAAATTCATCCATAATCAAGGTTTTTCTGCGATATTATTTTCTATTGAGTAACGCTTCAGGAACTGCTTCGATTTCACCACCCTATTCACCTTTAATTTATCATTTAAGGAATGCCTGGTTCGTCTCTTATAGGCTCCAGGTCCTAAGCCATCTCTTACAATACAAGACATGGTTCCAGGTGCTACCTTTGTTTCCCGTGATAAAAACTTTTGCTTTCGGACAGGATTTCTTCGAATTATTGAGTCCATTGGACAACTTTTGTCCTTAGTGTATGGCCCAGCCCATTGCCAATAACTTCCGCACGGTTAATTGTTATGTAGGTACGCTGCATTATTCTTATTTACAATTCTCACGAATAATAAACCAAACGCGTTACCGTAGCCATCACATTTTAGGCGTATATATGAGCGGGAGGTACCTCCCTCGTGGCGACCCGATTCGGCTGCAATGCATTAATGGCATTGTTTCTTATAACTACTATCTATTTACACTAGAGAAATCATATAAGAAAAGAAAATATAATTTAACAATAAATTACATTCACAACTTTTGAACTGAATGATTAAATAAATTCGTTAGCATTAAACTTGCAGATTTTATTAAATCACTTCCACATTAAATCAACGGACAAGTTTTCAATGTACCGGCTTATCTATTCAAGTCAATTTTAATCTTAATGTTCTTCTCTACTTTGTATGTATATTTACAATTCAGAATACTTACATTGTGAGATTGTAAACGTGTCACGACAAACAATACATTTAGTGGCAAATTCAATTTAGGGTAGTTCCATCTTTTTTCCAAATTAGAATTCTTTTTCAAATAATATTCTTAATTCAATTTTTTTTCTACAAGTAAAGACTACATGATATATTTATTTTCTAAACTAGGTCAAATCTTAGCAGTTATGTGTTATGTTAACTTTTGAGATATAAGCTCGGTTTCACAGCATGTTGTTAAAAAGTCGTGGTTAGCCAGTAAGTAACGTAAAATTAAGCCCAATTAGTGACAAATGAACTGCAGTTTCGGTTTCACAAGTTCCGGTTAGTTAATAAATTTATTTATGTGGTGGTTTAGAGCTAAGTACTGATTAGCTAGTCGATATCATAACAGTAACCTGTGAAACCGGTTCATATAATTAATTCTAAGCGATACTGCGATGTGTCCCCACGCTTATCAAAGTAATCCTATGATATCCTACGTATATTATAAACTAGTGATCAGTCCCAGCTTCGCCCGTGAATATCACGTTCTGGATTTCTACCTTACCAAGTTATTCACTAAAACCTTCCTTGGGAATCGCTCTATCCACTTTGTAAAAACCGCACGAAAATCCATTTAGAACATTTTGAGAAGATCGATCACGTACAGACAGGTTTTGAGAGGCTTGTCCCGTTTTGTATAATATGTATGGACATCGATAGATCTGAAACTGTGTGTGCGTGTGTGTGTTTGTTATTCTCCAGCCAAAACTACTGAAGGGATTTGGATGAAATTCGGTATACATATAGATTTCATAATAGAATCTGGAATAACGAAACACTATTACGAATAACGAAAAATTTGCGTACCACACTTGGGATGTGTTATACGCGGATGAAAATGGGCACAGCAAGTTTACGCATATCTCGCCCTGTTAAGTCAATACAGCGTAAAAAGTTTCATTAGAATTTGAAGGGCACGATTTGCCTTTAGGTGCGATCACGTCGTTTAAGGCCAACTGACACTACCAATAGACAAGTCATCGCGACGTGAGACATAGTGACGTTATCGTAATAGCGTCGACAATTTTTGTAGACTTAGTGTTTATATTTAGTTTAGTAAGTGGTCGCCGTGCTGAATTGTAGCCGAATAATTAACGACCAGAAGGTACCTCTCGCTCGCTTGATACCGCCACAAAGTAACGGCTTTTGAGAGTTGGTTTGGAGGGGAGGAGGGAAAGAGTGCAAGACGTCTGCGTGATAATTATGCGCATGTCTATGGGAGTTGGTGGATTTCAAAAGGTTCGGACAACTCGTTTGTCCCCTTATCTATAGTCATTAAGAACAAAGTTCCTAAAAGCTGTCTGTCTGTATGTGATCAATTTCCTGAAAATCTATAGTACGGGCTGTAATGCGATACCCATGGATAGAGCGATTTCCGAGAAAGGTTTAAGTGTATATTTTCCCCCTGTTATTCACAGGTGAAGCCGGGCAGATCGCTAATACGAAACCAATCTCGGAAGTGACTCTGTGAACAATGGCGCAAGCGCAATAGGAATTGATGATTCGACTGCTCATCTGCCGTCTCTGTAATGAAAATAAATGTCACTTTGAATCCAACTTTCAGATTTATATCGAAGTAAAGAAGTATACACAGACTATCGAGAAAGTTTGCAGAAGTTTTGCTCACACCAGTCACCGGGGAATTCGGTAGTTTAGAAGTCAGTGTTGACAGACTATCTGTGATCATATTTTGTCAACAATTTTTTGTCTACACTACAGAAATCCCTGGGAACGGATTAATGATGATAGATCATATGAAAAACTATTGTGACAACATTAAATCATTTAAACTATATATATTTTTCCATAGATTAGAGGTGCAAACATAATTACTATGTCGATGAGTTGTCCTTCTTCTTCTACCCCCCCACTCTTTCAAATATCCAACAATTTATAATCAATAAAATATTTGGAAGAACAACACTATGTTTCGATCTAAAGGCAATTTTATGATATTGTTTCCATACTTACCTGTGTAAACACCACTTTATCTGGCAACAATTTGCATATTATATAAACTTATAGCACAGGATAAATAAAGTATTTTTATTACTTTTCGTACAGTGAATTTAAATTAGCTAATTTTATTTCAATATGTATACATTATTTAGGCACTCTAGTTGCTTAATTAGTGTTTTATTTCTTCAGTACAACCATAATTTTATTTAATATTTATTTTAGTGTAAGGAATTATTCTGCCTTTCACGAAAATCTGGATAACGCTAATCAAATATATTTTATTAGTATGAGCCACGGACGCCCATAGTCATCCACATAAATGTTATGCAGCTCTACTTCCTTCGACAGCCCCTTCACTGGGTCGAAAAACTCACAAAACGCCACGGAAAAGCTGTCACTTTGCACCGGTATTATTTGACCGAGACACACCTCTTGGGTCGGACCTATTCAGTTGTACTGTGAAATAACGCAACCGCTAGGGTTGTATTAAATAATTAAAACGTTAGGATTCTACGGAGGATACCGATGTGTTCCTCATCTCCCCTCACGCTTCTTCATACTTTTTAAATGACAATGTTATTTATCTATAATGAATAATTTGGTCCTTACACTTCGTTGTCCCAGTTCCGTTTAAATATAAGTTAAACTATTCAATAGAGTCATCTACGACCGGTCTGGAATCGAACCCGCATACGCTGATAACATCGTCGGCCGACCGACGGTATTCCAAAAATTCTGACTCCGATAGTGTGGTAGGGTGTGCAAATAAATAATTAGAAATGTAAAAAGCGATAGGATGTTTTTTTTGAATGTATACAATTTATGTTAAATGAGTTAGTTAAAACTCCCTGCGGGGGTTTTGATACGTGTTCGACCTGTTCCGATATGGAAGAGGTAAAAATATCACCTTATTAATACCATATAAATGTCCACATATTAACATACTCATAATTTACGCTCTGCTTAACATAGTCTGGCGGGTTTAGTGATGGGCAAAATACACAAAGATATTCGGCTGGTCATGCGTTTGATTTGGTTACGATTAGCGGGGAATGTTTTGGGTTACTGTTGATTTACGATATTGGTGAATGATGAATGAAATTACAACTCAGCCGTAACATGCTATGTTAGCCGATGACCAAATAATTATTTAGGTGTATGCGGTTGTCTTATGACAACATAATTATTTATGTATTTATTTTAAATTTATATAGTATAAGATAAGATATTTTATTCGTAAACATGCGTATTGGAAAATTTGATGACATAAAATTAGAGTACATTCATATCTCGCCGGTGACAGCGTACAAATTTTATAATTTACATACATTCAATGTGTCGATGTTGATTCTTAAAATCTTTAAACTACAATTCAATTTATTATAATTTATACAACCAATCCGCCCTGGTTTCGCCTGTGAATAACAGTGTCCGGTTACCTTAATAATTTAAACATTAAAACCTTTCTTGGAAATCGATCTATCTATGGGTTAAATCCGTATGAAAATTCGTTCGGTAGATTTAGAGAATATCTTTCACGTACAAACAAAGGAGGACTTGAGGACTTCTTTTATAATGCATAGAAGCTAAATTTTCATTATAATTTATTTAAGTTCATACGCATACATTGTTGGTGAGACTTTCAAATTGATCTTACAATAATTATTACAAGTGGAAAGTATTATAGAAATGTTTTTTTCGTTAGTAAACCGATATCGATATGTATTGGCTGGTAACTTATTACTGCTAATTAATATCGTTACTGAAATAAGAAAAGGTTTACGCAACCCTTTTCTTATTGTAACGCAAGTGCATTTAATTGTCACTAACATATGTTTTTAAAAATGTGCTTCAATGACCACAAAAACTGATAGTGTAAGTTGCCTTTCAAGACAGTCGAATCGGCACTATAATTCTTACACACACAAATTATACAATAATAATAAATGCTTTTACAGCTTCTTAAAACAATATAATTCTCGCAATGAAAAATTTAACATTCAATTTTACGCACAGATGAGATTTCTATAGTCGTTACTTTAATTGTGACAACTCAAAAAGACAAACCACATGGGAATACGATACGTATAAAGTAGGTATATTAAAATTAAATAAAAATATGAACATTATTAATGATGATATATTCGATATTCATATTACTAAGCATATCGTGAATGCAATTGCTTAAAATTAGAATATATTAAGGGGCTTAATTTATGACTAGAATAATTGGAACTACACACCGGATACGCCACCAGAGGTCAGTTAAATAAGATGTGTTGGTAACCTTTTTTAGCACCCACGCTACATTGATTTTCCAAAGCCAAAATCATACGATTCTATTTGTAACATGTAGCGCCCCGCTGTTTCGCTTGCTTTATTGGGGAGAAGGATCATGGTGTATAATCTATAACATTCCACATAAATGTAGATACCATACAGAGACATGATTCTTCAAATCTTGTAGTTCCGGAGATTAGGGCGTTCAGATTTTAAAACAAAGTACCCCTTAGCTTGAATATTCATCATGATCCGCCCTTATTCGTCCACTGCTGGACGTCGGCGTCTTTCAATGGACGCCAAGACGGCCGACCTCCTGCTACTCGCATCCATCCCGGACTGGCTACTTTTCGGAGATCGTCTTCCCACCCGATGAACGGTCGACCAACACTTCGTTTTCCTAAACGCGGTCGCAATTCCAGAACCTTACTGTTCCATCTTCCATCTGATCTTCTGAGTGCGTGACCAGCCCATTGCTACTTCAGTGAGCTTATTATTCGTGTGATATCGGGAACTTTACTTCTCTGCCTTATATTTATATATCCGATAGAATTCGTAAAGAAGTCATCGTTACGAATTCTATCGGACAAAGAAACACCCAACATAGCACGTTCAATAGCCCGCTGAGTTACCGCAAACTTGCGAATCAGTCCAAAAATAAGAGGCCATGTTTCGGTCCCGTAGGTCATCACGGGGAGAACGCCTTAATTGAAGACCTTGCTTTAATATCAGTGTAGTTTTGTTAATTTATATCATGCATATACATAAAATATTGATTGCAAATCATAAAACTATTATTCAGTAAGTTTGCCACAATGCTCATAAGTTGGGCTGGCACGTGCGGGTGGAATTTTCACACGATAACATAGTCCGTACTGCCGCGTTTCGTATAGTTTCTGACAGTACAGATTCTTCGAGAGGTAGTGGTAAGGTAGCTACATCATCGGCTTGAAATCTAATTGTACAAATACGGAAATTCTAGGACACGTCTGCTACACGAAGATAGTGATGGCCTATCTTTTTTTATGTAAGACATACATTTGGTTCTTACACAGGAGCATCGTCCATCATAACTAGATCCCCCTCCCCGGCTCATTCATTTTGTTCATAAAATAAACATGCATTTATAATTAAGTTTTTATTGCTAACGCTACAACAGAACGTCAGGCCCATATCATTCATGCTCACATACATACCTGTGTTCTGGTCCTTTTTTTTGTACTGGCAATACTTAATATGCTTACGGACCCTTAGTGAGTTATCGAAAAAGTTATCAGTGTATTTTTTCTTGTAAATATTTTTTGAGGCAAGTTCTGTTGATAAAATTAACGATAGCAACACCAAAATGCTGCCGAGGTATGTGTCATACCTAAGTGGTCTGCAATAATCATCATGCGGTTGCTGCCATCTATTAAATCATTATACGCAATAACAATTAAAGGGAATCTCCATAATGACTGAAATTGACACATAAATAGATAAAACCAAGACATAAAGTAAAGTAAATATTGATGTCATTTTTATTTATTCGAATACAAATTAGGCAGCCAATTATTCGATATGTCCAAGTATTCCTGAACACATGATGAAAAGTAAAGTAAAACATATTTTATCTTTTACCTACGTTTCAACTTATATCCCTGTTCAACGGAAGATAAACCAAAGACAAAAGTTGGAACTTTCGCCGTAGGTAGGAGAAAAAGTATAGAAACCGTTTGTAAATGCAAACTTAGAAGTGTAGCACTTATCTCCCTTGTGGTACAGTAAATTATTACTTTCCCTATGTCGATTGCTTTACAGGGCCTAAAAGGCTTTGCTAGGCACCGATGCATAGTGTGCGGAGGAAAAAATAATATCATCCCTGAGTGTTGTAGATGATGGTGGATTCAGGATGGGCCAGGAAGGTTCCAGAACATTCCTGGCCCATCTGCAATCTCTGTCCAACTCCAGCGTTGCGGCCGCGTTTAGGAAAACGAAGTGTTGTTCGACCGTTCACCAGGTGGGCAGACGATCTCCGTGCGGTAGTGAGTCCGGGATGTATGCGAGTAATAGGAGATCGGTCGTCTTGGAGTTCATTGAAAGAGGCCCGTGTCCAGCAGTGGACCGATAAGGACTGATAATGATGACGATGATGAGTGTTGTTATTGAATCTCTATGAAATATACTTCTTTTGCGATGTATTTACACAAAACACACATATTTTTCCAAAAAGTGGCATAATATTTTTTTTAAACTCTTTGTTATGTATGTATAACAAGGTTGGTTTAATAAGTGGGAACAGGACACTAACGCATTAGCACAGTAATTATGCGGATGTCCATTGGCGTCGGTAGTCGCAAAAATGCTCCGAATTCTCGTTTGTCCCTTTATACTATAAAAAACAATGTATAAACATAGTACCGGCCAAGTGCAAGTAGGGCTCACCCACCGCGGGTTTCGTACGACCGGAGGGTACGCGCGTCACAACCTATTAAAGTTCAGAAACTTACATAAAAAAAGGTTTAAACGCCACTTTGTACCGTGGAACCAACTGCCTCCCTCGGTATTTCCGATCCGATACGACTTAGAGGTTTTCAAGGAATGAGCATACCTATTCTGTACAATCGGGCAGCGTGTCTGCAAGACGCCTTGTCTTGCAAATGAGTAAGGGCAACGGTAGTCACTATCTACCTGCTCGGTTGCCCTTTATCTCAGAAAAAGACCTCGTTTGCCCCCTATACTATTAAAAAATAATATTTAAAGGAAAATGGACTCATATCGGAAATACTCGGAACTTATATCGGAAATACTCGTGAACCTATATCGGAAATACTTGTGAACTTATATCGGAAATACACGTGAAATTATATCGGAAAAGTGGCTACAAGCTCGCTCATGTGTAGGTACTACTATCAAATCAGTGAAAACGTAGTCTGCCTTTTGTATCGTGGTTCAGTATAATATGTCTCATTAAAGTTACTAAGAGTATCAGCGTAGCATTTTACTTAAATTATGCTCAACGCGACGGGGTCTCTAGTATGAAATAAAATACTTGAAATACATTTGAAAACGATACATTATCATAATTTATGCGTGATCCAAAGCTCGTGATGCAGCTTTATAACTCGTAAACATTCAGAATTTAGTGAAGCAATCCCAGTTATTGCGACATCATGATGGGTGACCGTTAAATATTGCGATTTTAGAACTCTGGAGTGGGTAGCTACTCTTGGATAATCCATATGGTCTTTTTTCGCAGTCGGTGCCTACCAACGTCCATAAACAACCGCATTAAAAAGGGAAGGCTGTCTAGAATTGTTATACAGATGAGCTGCCGTACTACCATACGAACACGAGAACCTCTCATGTCCACCCAGTACAGCTGCGATGCGGCGTGGAATTTCCTTCTACTTAGTGCTATGTGCATTAAGATATACTTATAGTTTAACCGAGTGGATAAGTGTCAGATACATGTGTAGGTAAGATCGGCATTATTAGAGTACATGTAATACCCCCTATCCTTCGATTAATTAACTTAGCAGTATACGGATAGCGACTCATGATGATACCAATAGAACACATTCAAATATCCCTATCGTGAATCATTCGTGATTACGAACATACCAGCACAATGATGACAAAAGCAATTGATATTTAATCTCTGAACCATTAAGACAATGGCCAAGTTTCACGAATACTTATGAATAATAAAATCTATAAAATATCTAGACAAATTATCTTAAAGCCTCGGTTTTTACGACACATACAAATTCGAACCCTAAGACAGCAATACTAGAGATTTTAATAGAATGAACTACCCGAGGATGTATTTGCAAGGAGAATGACATCTAAAGAGCCCTTACCGCGTGAAACCATAAAATTGCAGGATATCGCCACAGAACATTAAACTTGGTTTAAGCTCACGTTACTTTAACACCTTATTTATTGTTATAGCAATTTAAACTTTGATAAGGTGACAGTGGATGTAAATAGACTGATGTGATTAAAGTGAACAATATGGATGAAATAAGAATGTTTCCTAGAACAAAGTAAAGGAATATGTTAGTAAATAATAGTAAATAAAATGCTAAAAGGGGCACCAGTGCTATTATAGTGTATATACAGATGTATGAGTTATTCCAATTTCCATTTTCTTGTATTAAGTATACCCGCAAACGAATACTTAAACCGTTGTGCGCCAATTTCTTTAGTATTCCTACAAAACATCAAGATTTAGTTAGATAGATCAAAGAGAATTCACATCTTACACATTATCTCGTGACGGAGAAATGGATTTTTAAACGGATTATCTCTTAATTCTTAATTAAGTTATCTCATCGGAGCTACTTGTCTGACATTTTTTGTTTAATTTTAGGCAGGTTTCAAATAATGTGGTTAGCGACGTGCCTCTGTTACGCCCACGTTATTATGGGTTGCAATGCTGTAGCTTATAGCCTTTCTCATGAGTCTATGCAGAATCATCCAGTTCCAGACATTAGCGCGAACGAACAAACAAGAACCTCTTCAGCTTTATTATATTAGCGTACACGTAGATTAAAGTAGGTTCGATTTGAAACCGTCGGTTAAACGCAATAGTTGTGGTGTCACCGTGCGAAATTCGATCCCCCGCTATACAGGCGATCGCGTTTCGTCCATTGTCATTTTGTTCCTAACACTAACACCCAGGTCTAGACTTAACTTAGCTCTTGAAACGTAATCATAACTTATGTGTGTTTTGCTAGAATTCTAAGTGAAGTTGTGTTCTGTAAGACAAGTTGTAACTTGATATTTCATTATGAATTTGGATGTTTCCTAACAGGGCTGAACAGTTTTGTTTTGCGAAGGGATCGTGTTATGCAATGTTTATACATTAGCAATAAACCAGTTTACAGTAATGTGGCAAAACCGCAGTTATGTGAAACACTCGCAGGTTAAAATACCACAGAGTGACGACTAAGCGACTAAAAAGTATATTAATCCTTACAAGGATGTAATTTCTATTTCGTTCTTCAGATGTTTCAAGAAACAAGTGACAAAGGACTTTCATAATACTAGAGTTACCATGTGTTTCGATTTATTCGCGATTGGACATTTGGACCACTTGTCAATGGCACCAACCCTGATAAGAGGCGGCATGGTTATTTGATCTCTTTAAATTTATCAGTAGATAATGCCAAGCTGTGTAAGCAAAGGCGGCACTGATGGCACTCGCGGTGGTTGTTGTGGGTATTCGGCACTATCATGTGCCGCGGGTCCCATACACCCAGGGCCAGTGAAGGCGCGTAACTTTTTATATATCGGGGGAGAAACGAAGCATTTTGGTGTTATATTAGTTATACATATGCGGTTGTCCCCCTTTCCTCGTCCAATCTGCCCTCGCAAGACTTGACAGCCAATCTGTCATGTTACGGCGAGAAGTAACTCCCTGGTCGTACCGCCCCAATTCGCTTGCAATTCGGCATGGCACTATGATATCAAACATATGTTGAGAGATTGAGAATCGGATTGAATTTAACACGGGAATTGATGTTAAAACTACAAACTTTACTAACAGAAGCTACTCAACGAGATAATGATGCGCGAATAATGTTTATTGCCAACATAAAGAAAAGTTTCTGACGGACTTATTGAACGTTATGCACTAAGGAGAAGATACGATGATAGACTGCAGTAAACCTTTGACATTTGTACATCAAACCACAGGCAGCTGTAATGATCGTTAAGTAAATTCACCATTTAATGAGTGGAATGAATTGACGGTGTCTATTTAGTTTATTTTGTATTTGTCTAAAGGAATTACATTTAATATTATTTAACAGGTATCTACCTCAGAATTTACTTGTAAAAATATCTCTAAATTAGGCGGCGTATTAAAATAAAACTTATCAGTACCGAAGGTAGTCTTTGAGCAACACAACATGAAACTTTATCAATACAAGTTGGTGAGGTTTTCACAATGTCTCATCATGTTATTGGACATCATCATCCAAATGCTCTTAAAAACTAAAAAAAGGAAACGACGGCCGAGTACAAGATAGTGGTAAGCTACAACCTCTAGCTTTACTTTTCAGCGGGCATGCGCTGCTAGTGGAATGACATTATGAAATCTGCCAGCTGGTATATACCCCCCAATCGTTTTGGAGCATGAATCAACGGTCCTTGCCATTAGGTTAGCTATAGGCCAATTAGCCGAATGCCATTTTGCCTACTAAGATAAAATAGTCTTGTACAGACATTATAGGGATTTGTTGGTCCGGTGGCCACTGGACTATATGCCGGACTAGGCACTCGGGAGTGCAATACCGACTAAACCCCTGCCTTAATCCCTAGCCTACGGTCGGTGTAATTGGGGGTGGAGGGGGGGGGGTCGAATCTGCAGGCTACAAGATCCCTCCAGCGACAGACTGGCCGCATCGAGAGGGCACTTTCCAGCTTCGGGTACTATACGACTGCCTTCGAACAGTCCCTACGAAGTCATGTCTAAGCGGGCCGAGTTCTCATGCCGACCCGACACGAGCGCTACTATTGCAGGAGACGCAAGATAGACTAGAAAATATACCTAGCATATTCTTCTGTCGCACAAGATAGACTAGAGAATATACCTAGCATATTCTTCTGTCGCACAAGATAGACTAGAGAATATACCTAGCATATTCTTCTGTCGCACAAGATTTACGTAGTTTACTAAATTTATAGGTGGTCATGAACAACGTCTAAACGCAAACGTATTTCAAGAACATAATCTACCTTTACCATCGGAGGTTTTTTTACTAAACAACCTAGGTTTAGTATCGTGACAGGTTATCTGTAGAAATGTACAGAAACCCAGCGGGGTATGAATCCAAAAAAAATTGGCAATTCATTGAATTACGATGGAGCTATGAGGTCACCAACGTAACATTTACGACAGACAAAAAACTTGATTTTTCGCGTGTATGTTTTGGTTGATTTAATAAGTTTATGATATTGATAAATGGTACTTGCGCCATCGAATGACTAGACCTTAATACGCTGGAAGCATTTGATTTGATATGTGAAAAGTCCGGAAATTAATAATGAAAACATTACTTTGTTATATTTATTATATGTTATGTCAAGAATATGTGTCGATTTGGTCGTTATGGTAATTGATAACATTCCCTGGAGTTCTTAATAGTTGTCGAATTTAATTTATTTTATAATATACGGGGAATAACGGTATACGTTACGTAAACAATATTAATAATACGGGCATTGAATTTTATTCATAATACAACAGCAATATTCACATATTACAGTTGTATTGTCTATATTTTTAAAGATATCTAATAAATAATATTCAGAAATTCAGATCCATTCAGGGTTGTCAAACATTTACCCTCAGTTATGCCTAGGACTAGACTGAAGAAAAATATTTGCACCTGGCGTACTAATCGATCCAAGCTAAAACCGCATCAACTAACTTCTGACTTCTCATTAAAGCTCTACTTTTCTATGCGGAAACGGTGACATTACAAATGTTACTCCAGCGATGCCGATTTCCAAGTTTCTTATTATAGCCCCTGGAGAGGAGAAAGAAAACAGTTTGCCCTCTTTGCATAATAACAATTATGCGGATGTCTATGGGCATCGGTAGTCGTGGAAAGGCGCGATTGTTTGTTTCGCCCTCTTGCTGTAAAAAGCTTTTTGGGAAAGTTAGAGGCTTGCCGCTTGGGCCCTTTACGGCTTCCACCGATGCTTACACACGTTTTGTAAATGCGGATTCCATTAACCCCCTTTGGCCACCCACATTCTCAAGAGGCGGGCAACACATCTTCATTACAATTAGGCGGAAGTTTGTGGGGATCGATAGTAATCGATTGCTCGTTTTCTCCCTATAATGCTGTATAAAAACTAAATTAGGTTCTAGCCAACATGATTTGATAATTTAAGAATAATTATACTGTGAATTTGGAACTTGAAATATTTCTCATGCTTTTGCTCATTCTTCAAATTGTGTTAAAAATGACCTAGTAACTAATGATCCTACTTTTAATTCACGCTTAGAATAAATATCTGCCTTTGGCAAAGGTATACGAAATGGTTTTCAGGAGGCACTTTCTAAACATGATATTTATCTTGATTGTTTTCTTATATAAAAATGGCAACCCTCGATGTAAGTGATATATTCACGAGGATAGATAGAGTGGGTGGACGCAAACAATAGCCTGGTAAAGAGTTGTGTAGACCCCTTTGAATGCGCGTCAATTTAATAAAATTATTGCTGCGATATTGCCGGATAGAGGTTTTTGTGACAGGCCCAGTGTTGCTAGATAAATAATATCAAATTGAAAGACGGGAGTTTTTAACGTTTTATTTGATATTTGATATGGGCCGTGCGTTTATTGTTAACTTTGACATTTATGGCTGAAATTTTATTATCCCGAGTTTAACCAAAACGTATTTTGACAAATTGTTGGTACCGCCAACATCCACGCTCTTATTTAATATTTTGTAAAATTGATTGTGTATAAATTTTAAATACATTTCAATAGTTAATGTAATTCGATACTTAAGTTATTGTTATCTATACATATTATAAAGCAAAGTCACCCAAAATCTGTCTGTCTGTTAATGGTCAATTTTCTCAAAATCTGTTGAATGGATTTTCATGAGGTTTTCACCAACGTGCAAAATAGTTCTCGAGGAGGGGTTTAATATATAATTTGTCAAGGTAGTAAAAGTCTGGCCTCTATCATTCACGGGCGACGCCAAGACGAAGCTAGTTACTATCTAACACTAAATATTAGGTACTTTATTTTTAAAGATTTTGCCATTATAGATACCAAAAAAACAATAAAATTACAACAAGTATATTAAATCACACGAACAATAAACAATTTTAAAATTTGCGACATACTTGTAAATTAAAATCTTATTAAAAACTGTTTATGGTGTAGGTAAAATTTATTGAGGTAATCACAGGTTTATTTAATAGAGTTTATTTTAATTATACATCGATAGTAAAAAATGGCGCCAGTTTATTATGTAATATGCCTATATAATCAATTTAAAAAATGTAAGTGTCTTAGAGTTTAGTCGATATATACTAATGACAAATAGTTTATATATTTATTTACTTTTTATCCCTTTATATAATATGATGATTAGGCACTTAGTTCAAGGTCCCATTTAATAGCTTTTTTATTTAGTTAATACTAGCTTTTTTATCCAATAGTAACTGGGATGATAAGCTAGAAATTTGTGTATATTAAGGGTTTTTGTGTTAGTTTGTTCATTGTAGCTTGGAGGTTGATCATTATACTTCATAACTAAAATAGAGGCCGTCGCGTTGTAATATAAATCGTAATCTTTATTACACTAACGCATGTTACAATAATTTACACGAAAATTGTTTCTATTAATTACATTTAAACATATTACTCTGAAGTGGGCAACATGGTTGAAATAAAAAATATAACTAGTTGCTTCCTCGTTCGTAGTCAACCATAAAACGCCAGGGGTCTTAATGCTTAGGCATTTTAATGGTGTAAAAACCCGATAGTTCTCATATGGGCATTCCGTAGAAGTATTACAAAAGATTCCATAAAAACATGTACACTGCACTTCTAGTACCAATATAGATGGTTAAGGTCAGTGTTCACTGGTGCAAATGCCGGAATGTAGATCTAGTGAATGTACTTTATATTTGCTAATATCTGTATCTATTTCCATAACTATATATGTATTTTATATAATATTTTTGTTTCGATGTTACAAAGAGACACAATATATTGTAACTAATATCATAAACGCGTAAGTTTGTATGAATGTGTGTTTCTCTTTCCCGTAAAAAACTACTGATTTTAATGAAAATTTATAACAATATGGCTCATCAGAATAACACATAGGTTACAATTTATGAAGGTATGGTGTGAATGTATGTGCAGAAGAAGTCGCGGGTACCAGCTGGTATGTTAGGATTGTACTCGAATTGTGAGAGTTTCTTCAATATTCATTCATATGACTATATTAATAAAATTATCTATTCTACCTACGTTGTCTGAGCTTTCGAATTTCACACGATTTGTTAGAGTTAAGGTTATCTAAGTTGTGTCCGTATCATCTGATAAATCAGATGAGCGGTAAGTTATTTGCCATTTAAAATTTTTAATATCATTAATTTTTAACAAAATGTATTTAGTTTTCCCTATTTTTTTATTGCTCACATCATGCAATCAAAATTACTAACTTTACATAAAATAAATTGTGAACGATTACGCAAAGGCCTGGGAGACATAACGCATATTGTTTTTATATAGCCATTTAATTGGTTTATCAAAATACATAGTCGATGGGTGGCAGTAATTAATAACTTGCTAGCGCAGGCTTATTAACCAGTGATATATAATCCTCAAACAGGTTCATAACCGACGATCAAATTTTGAGTATATCTATGATAAATATAACTGAATGTATATTGTGTTTTACCTGTATGCCTCTTTGTTTCTGAGCGTTAGCACTACCAAATGATTTTGTCATTTTCATATTTGTAAGGCCTAAGTTAACAATTGACGGGTAAATATTTATTCAATGTGCATTGTGCACTAGCCTTTAGGAATCCGTTAGTATTTCCACCAAGACTTAGAATAGAAATAAATGGAAAAACGCATTTCGTTTTATTTAATTGTTGTACTTATTTTGAGAGAAATAGTTTCTAATTGATTAGAAGCTAGTATCAATGTTGTTCGTAGCCTTAGGAAGGTCAACTGAATTTCGCACGCTTTAAAAGCCACGGATATTAGGGTAAATGTCTCGTCATTTATCAATATAATTTATGGTATAAAGTAAGGCATTAAAATATTGAATATCGTTTGATAAATAATTAATATTAATTGCGCTAACTAATTATATAAATATTGGTCTGACATTAGTATATAATATTCATATTAAATTAAATATATTTTAATGGTTATTTAGTTGTTCTTATTTGTTAATTGTATTTTAATGTACGATGCTTGCTTTGTTACATTATTATCTCGAGAACAATTCACAAGTACACACAAATTGTATTTTAAAGTGGCCCCAGCGATCGCAGGCACAATAACTGGTAGAATTTAACTTTTACAGTTACCGTGTCAAGTGGATTCACCGACTTTCCTTTTGAAGTGTTCTGTGTTTTGTCGAAGTGATGAGTCATCCGTGATAATCAGGAGAAAGTTTATAATTGTTAAACTTAATTAGTTGCTCATGTCAGCTTGTTGCGTGGAGCTTCTGCGTGAAAAATGTAATTGTCCTGAATAGAATATATCGGACCTTTACAGTATAATTCAAGGAAGACGTATTATGAGATCTTTATTTAGCATGTGGCAAAACTTTTACTGTTTTTTTATAGAATAAGGGGCCAGGCGGTGGTAGGTGAAAACCATAAAAATCTGGAAAGACCTACCTAGCACGTGGCCGGCATTTTTCCACGCATAAAACAAATTATAAAAATCGTGTCCTATAAATATGGTTATTTATATTTAATCATTATCACTAGTTTATACCATCCCGCTGCTGAATTAAGGCTTAGTCAATGATCATCAGTGAGTACGAAGAAGCCAAAAACTTTAAAGATAAGACTAAAATGTAATGAAGTATATTTTTTATTATGTTAAACTCATAAATAGATCCTAATCTTTTCGCGAACACTAAAAGTTGTCTACCTTCAAATGCGGCTACCAGGGGTAAAGTCCGTCTTTGTATAAAGTTATTCCTGCGTGATGAATTAAAATTTCTGTTTCGCGGCTCAGCGTGTTTTGTGATACTAATAATATAAAGCTGAAGTGTTTGTTTGAACGAGCTAATCTTAGGAACTACTGCCCCGAATAGAAACATTATCTTTGCGTTGAATACTCCATTTATCGAGGGAGGCAAAAGGCCTTACACCATGACGCTACGACCAATGAGACCGGAGTTGCGCGGGAAAAACCACGGGGCGTTGCTTTTATGTAAAGCAACAAAACAATACAAACCCTTACCAGCTCATGTACCAGATGGACCTTCGCACATGAATCGTAATTTATACCAAGGTTATAAATATGAAGAGTTTGTTAAGTTGAACGCACTTGGCAATTAATTGTCCGATTCGCAAATATTTTTCTTCGTGTTAGTTACATAGAGGTAATATAGTTAGAATGGCCACTCGCAGTTATAGACAAGGAATGAGAATGCATTACTTACTGACTTTGCCTATCTCTCTACAAAGTAGAAAGAATGAAAAAATTCAGACGAATAGAAAACCACAGTTGCTCTCGCTTTCAACTTAGACGAACGCGTTATAGGCCAATTTCCTACTCTATCTATATTATGTCTATGGTTAGACAGTCCGCGCAATGATACAAGCTACCACCACGATGTGACAAATAGAAGCGGCGTATTATAACAAAACATATAGGGCCGAAACCGCAGGGAGCAAGCAGTTCGTGTTTTTACTAAACCACGTTTTTTTGGGTTACATTTTGCGTTAGTATTTTATGCGACATAAGTTCAGTCTATTAGGGATAGCAAATATCAGTCGACAGATATATATTTAGTTACCTCTAGTTTCAACCGCGTAAAAACAATCCTAAGAAAACCATTTTTTTATTAGAATAAAAATTATTTTTATCTAAATCTGTGCCAAATTTTATCCAATACCGTTGAGTAGTCTTGGCGGGAGAGAATACTAATAATACATACAAACTTTTTCAGTAATTTCTATTAAAATTAACCTTATTAAATATATCACAACCCTGCAAGATGCGGAACCATAAACAGACTTGATTTTACCTCCCACTCGTGTTCAAACATGTTTTGGTTTTTTTATATGTAAGAATTCTGTATAACACGGCCTGTCACGGTGGGTAACCGTCACTTTTTTATGGCGACCTATGTACGACACTGGGATAGCCTTAGGGATATTAATGCTTCCTGTCTTCTTACAATTAATTAGTATTTTAATTTAATGTATGTTAATTATTTTTTATTAAATATTTTTAAACCACCATTTCAAGAAATTGTGTTTTCTTTGAATGACGATAAATGACTCCTTTTTATAGAATCAAACCAGCTACTATGCTCATTGTGCTTTTCTTTTTTATCGTACCAAAGGAGCAGTCGGGCCTTTTGAAGACTCCCGACAAACTTTCATTCATACTTATGTTCTAGACTTATTTGTAATAAAGACGAGTTGCCCTCCGTCCGCCATCCTCTCCAACGGGCTAGTTGTCGTCGATCGTGCCGCCCAATTCAGAGCATGGCACTACCTCTAAATACTATGTTTCACTGTATATCATAATACCCCCATATCTCAATATACAAAACATCTCTGTTTCATTGTCAGTATAGAATATGACAATGATGATAAAGTATCACTTCACGAGTGAATAGAAAGAAATATATGGATTTTTATAGAAAAATAATAGAGCCCACTAAAATTGGGGGCACTATCGATAGAGACATCGTCTATTGGGGGTTCCTGCGTTCAAAATATAACTGTTTCTGTAGCGATGTTAACTATATGAAACTGGGCAAACACGTTTGACACACGAAGCGGGCGGCGGTCCAGCGGGACGGCTATAAACTTTATAGTCAAGTGGACACAAACATTAAGCCCGTTGTTTCAAATTAAGAAACACCAACGTACCAGTGTAATGTACAGTTAGTTTATAAAGATATTTTATGTCGTTTAAGAAAATAATAAATCATATGAAAACGAGTCTCGCCGCCCAGGTGGTACAAACTTAATAAAATATATGAACTTAATAGCGCCTAGGCGGTGTTTGTCTCACGGTTGGTCATTAAACGACATCAGAGTTAAATAACTTCGTGCGGCGCTGTTGTTCTACCGTCGCAGTAATGTGCTAGGCATCTGCTTTAATTGGAACAAAGACAATCGTTGCTCAGTAAAAGGTTGTGCCACGCTGCATTGCAGGCGGATTAGGCCGACACGACCGGAGAGGCAGCTCTCGCTCACATGACAGCGACGTTAAGTGACAGCATGTCACGTGTCGAGCGGTTTAGGAGTAGCCGGTGGAGAATAGGAGGACAACGTATTCGCATGACAACAATAGTGAGAATATCTATGGGCGTCAGTAGTCGTCAAGAAGCCGATTGCGCGTTTGTGCCTCTATGTTATAAAGAGTACTGAGTACGAATTTCCTCCGGGTAGGCAAATGGTCTCCAAACAATACAAGATAGTCAAGGGGTCAAAAAATGTTAAATAAAATTATAAACGGTAATTGCTTAAATTATTCTCTCTTTTTCTGGTATATTTTTTAAACTGGATTTCAATAAAAAGCATTTCCATTGCCTATAGGGCTTTCCTGTTCTCCTTGCCTCCCCCTCCCGCAGAAAGGGGTCTTATAGCCAAACATTAGGTAACCACTGATGTAGCGAAAATGAAAAAGGATGTTGTGGTAGCTAATGTGATGGCCGTAGCAAAAAGGGGAGGACTTGGGGACAAAAGTCACATTATTGGGTGCGAAGCGTATCCCCCGACTGTATAGAGTTTTCTTGATTCTATACAAAACAAAACATACACAACAAATGTATCAAAAAATCCGATTGAGCTTATGGCATAACTTAAGAGCTGTCACATTTAAAACAATGACGGCACGCGTATTCACCATAGATATCATAATTAAGATCTATGGTATTTACCATCTACTAAATTGAAATATACATAACGTATCTTGACAAATAATAACATTGTGTCACGATATTTATGTGGGATAATCTCTGACACCGACGGTACTTTCAGATTTGTAATGAAATTATGAACAATCATCCTTTTATTCTTTCTTATTATTATTATGAGCAGGCATCTTTACCTAAATGAAAATATAGGCCATACTTTATTTCGGTTGATAGCCAACACGGCAGGTATTGACGCGAGGCCACGTCAGCTAGATAAAATGTAAACGGTGACTGGTACCCGCTACTCCGTTCACGCGGGTTGCAGACAAAACCACAAACAAAATTTAGTACTTCTATAATATAATGTAATATTCTGGCACATAAGCTACAACATTGCCAAGTTTCATCAAAATCCGTTCAGTTGTTTTCTCGTGAATGTGTAGCAAACACCCTTATGTAGCTGATTGAGCAGTCGTCATTAGCAATGAAACAACATTTATACTAGTAAACAACATTTATACTAGTAAACAACATTTATACTAGTAAACAACATTTATACTAGTAAACAACATTTATACTAGTAATCAAAAAGTTTGGATAGATATATGAATATTTCAATCACGCGAAAGCTCAGGACAATATATCACAATGAATATTTTGATATACATTTCATTCACCTGTCGGATCATCATTCTTTAGGAAAAGGTAGTGTCATGCTGCATAGGAGGAGGTAGTGCCATGCATAGTGCATGACGTTGTATCCTCCTGTGCAACGGAATGGGGCCGGCACGACCGGGGAGGTACCATTCGCTCACATAATACCGCCGTAAAGTGTCTCGTCTCATTTCAATCTTGAGTGTCGCGTTTCGTGCGATTTGTGAGTAGCCGGTGGCCCATTGTGGAAGGGGAAAGGGTGTTCATGGGCGTCGGTAGTCGTAAAAAGACTTCGATTTCTCGTTTGCCCTCCTACTCTATGAAATTATTCTTTGCTGGATGCACAGCCATGCTGACAGTGGGGTTGTGTTAACGATGCGAGTGTTAAAGGAAGGTGCTTGATGTTGCACGTTTTATTTCATTGCATTAACACAAATGCGACATCGTTTCCATCGTACAGTTAATCTTGCGTTGTAAATGTCCTCCCAGTCACATACACACGGAGCTGGACTTTTCTTTTACACTTCGATCAACTATGCAACTAGTTACAACTAGTTACAACTAGTTACAAAATCCTCATAAAAGTGCCCCAGCCAAGTGTGATTTCTATTTAAGTTCGGGTCCACTTTTATAATGCATTATTTTTGACCTTATTCATAGCTATGTAGGGTCCTTAATAAGGTTTAATTTTATAAATGCAGGACTCTTTTCGTAACTCTAAAGGTACGTAATGTTATGACAGTAATTTGTTTACTTTTGATTGAGAGATTGACAATTGCTTATCAAAAATAATAATATAAAAATAGTTATTTTTTTATAGAATAGGGGGGGGGGCAAACGAGCATACGGAGCCTTTTTGACGTCTACCGACGCCGATGAACATCCACATAATTACTATGGATATGCGTTGCCCACGAAAGGGCCATCGAAGCATTTACCTAATTTATTTTATGAGGGGACAAACCAGTAGTCTGTGGCTATTGATACCAACGTCCATAAACATCCATGCGTCTAGGTCCTAGTGAATATATGTTACATGCTAATTGCCCACAACGAGTAACTGTTACCAGCTTAGTTCTGGTAGGTTTTCGATGCCTTCATAGAGCGGGCGTAACTTTATTGTGGATATAGTTGCCATAATGTTGACCGTGTAAAACGGAATTGCGCGGTTTTACCAATAGAGCGGAATTTAACACCCTAACATCGTACGGCGTATTGACGTCATTTACCGCTATTTTACGGCTGCTATATACTATATGACAACACCTTTTTCGTGACGCGAGGAAACGCATTTACGAGCCTTTACTGGCCCCAGGTGGGCCCAGTGGTGTGTGGGACTAGCGGCACATAATAGTGCCGAATAACCACAAAAACCACCGCGAGTGCCATCAGTGCCGCCCTTGGTAAGGTGCCCCAGAACAACAATCATCAGGACACCTCGACGGCTAGTCAGCCCCCTAAGAAACCAACTCCACCTCCATAGATAGGGTTGCGCAGCACTACAGGACAACGCCACCGACTTTGGGTCAGTGCAATGGGGTGAGGTTCCCATCCTCGCCCCTTGTCCCGTACGCAAAAGCGCCACCTCCTGTTGCTCTTAGGTCCCCTCTTCTTATAAGAGGGGTACCGAGAGCGATTCCTCCTCCTCATCTTTAAGCCCCCTCTTCTTATAACAGGTGTGCGAAGATCCCCCTCGGTTCAATTGGCTTCGGCTGGGTTCACTCCAGGCTACTAAGTCCCACCGCCACGACAAGGCTTCAACCATTTTGAGGTATATGACTATATAGTTGGTATTGCTACCCAATGACCGAGTCCAACATAGGCTTGGGGGTCTACGTGGGCTCCCAGGTATCATGCGTAAATGCATTCCCCATCGTCATAAAAAAAAATGGTGGTGTATATTATGACACCACCTAGGAAACCAAACCTTTATGAAAGACTTCGAAGATACTCGGAGTGAAATAGGACAAAAAAATTATAGTGCTATATGTCCGGTCCGACTAAATGTGTGTCAGATAAAGCTATAATCTGTTGTTAGATTGACATTAAGTTTAATGTTACTCGTTAATCACATAACGATTAATCGATATTAATAGAAGGTAAACGACTGTGGCTACCGGGTAGCCATTGGTCGAGTTGTGACTTGTGCTTGACGTATCTTCGAGTGGGAGTTGATATAGAGATATTACTGTAATACTAGCAGCGCCCTGCGGTTCCACCCGCATACTTTGCTCATATTTGTCACAACTTAGTGGTATATTGATAAATGTACTCTCTAACACCGAAAGTTAAGCCTAAAAATTATCTTGTACAACCTTGAAAATTTATAAACTACGCGCCTCACCGTTTTACCCGCGTAAATCCGCGTAAAAGCCTTTATACCTCATGAACGTAGCATATATATGCATATATATATATATATATATATATATATATATATATGTACATATATATAATAGTCGTATTGTTGTAAAGTAATTTTAAAGATCGTGTCGCGGTTTTTGTGTATGTATTAGAATAGGTCGTAAACTATATTTCAACTTTTCATCCCGATACTTTCACAGAATTAAATTCGGCGGAATGACACCGCGGGTCGTAGCTACTATTAAATCATTCATCATTATCAGCCCTTATTGGTCCACTGCTGGACATAGACCTCTCTCAATGAACGCCAATACGACAGATCTCCTGCTACTCGCATCCATCCCGGACCGACTACTGCTGAGATCGTCTTCCCATCTGGTAAACGGTCGAACAATACTTCGTTTTCCTAAATGTGGCCTCCACTCCAGAACCTTACTGGCCCATCTGCTATCTGTTCTTCTGAGTGTGTGGCCAGCCCATTGCCACTTCAGCGAGCCTATTCGTGGCATAATATCGGATATATATTATTAAATATATATTGCAAAAATATAGCAATATTTATTTCGTCGATGTGATACTATGATTTATATGTGTGTTATGAAGAACATCGCGCAGTCCGAGATTATTGACACAATCTATGTTTGGTGATCCATAAATTCATACTTTTTGTCACGTATAACGGAAAGTCATTTTTCAAATGGTCTGACTCCGTACATTGGTCACTTTACCACACAAATTTTGTGAGAGCCTCTTGCAATGGTTTATATTGTGAAACTGTAGAATAGATTTAACCGTTTTACATATAGCTTATATGAAATATACGTATGATAAAATAATATTCAATTTGTATGTGTTACATAATGTTTAAAAGTTACTTCCTAAAATGACCGTTAAATAAAAACGACGCCCGTGTTAAAATAGCAATAAGCCCTTAAAGTTGATTTGAAACTCAACACATTTGATCACATATTTAATTGGGCCCTTCTCCCCATCTCCTCAATGGGCCGCAGGCGACTGATCCGTTCGTCACAATCCGCACGAAACGTGATAACACAGCCGTCACTATTAAGGCAGTACCGTGCGAGCGAGGTCTGGTGGCTACTGATCTATCGGTTTCTGTATAAAAAGTAAATTGTATAACCAAACGCTCTTCTGAGTGATCGGCGCATTGCCACTTAATTAAAAAAATATTTTCAAATATATACATATATTATTAAACTTGTGTTCAAATTTACAAACACTTTGGAATTTAGACACCGACTTCTAAATATTCTCGTGTGATACTATTTGGTAAAACCCGTCAGCGCTGACCTTTCTCGAATTTGGAGTCACTTACTGGCTCTGTTGCCTTTGCACTAAGGCTTCCCTTAAGATCTTTTAGTGGCACTGTTTTGACATTACTAAACGATAACTTTTTGACATTAATATTTAATAAAACCGACAAGTTGATAAATAAGAAGGTAGAGGAGGGGAAAGGATGAAATATTTAAAGTGGAAAACGACTAAAATTATCGTGACAATGCCATAAGCAAGGACGACATACATGTCAGTGAGCATTGCTTGAAATAACCCTCCGGTTCATTGTAACATTTTCCACTATTCACAAGTCTTCCATTTTGAAACTCTCACTGTGTTCATATAAATAAAATTGATTAATTCACAACGAAGTCTAGCTGGGGGCTTGCGTTAGTGTGCTCAATTATTTATACGGAATTTAATATTAGTTAAACTGGATTCGCCGTTGGCTATTTCCTTGACATTCTAGGCTTAAGATATTACTGAATAAAAATTCAATACCTAGACGTATCGCGCATTTTAATACCACGCTATCATGTATATTTTATTGGCCAGTTAAAATTAGATTTACACTGGCTGAAATATTTATTGTTGTACAGGCAAAGAATAAAGTATTTCGTTTTATAGTCGCCAAGTATATAGATTGTTTTGTTATCAAGACGTGAATAGTTTGTATAAGATTTATAGATATTGAAATTTTAAATAGTTCACATAAAGGTTACAACAATAAAACATAATAATATAGAGAATCAAAATCATGTTAGCGTTTGATATGCCCAAAATTTGCCGAGCGTTGCCTGTGAGTATCTTAATGTGAATAGTTAAAGTGAATCAAATATTAGACGTTTTTTGATGTCGTAAGCCACATACAAGACATAGGATGTAGAGTATTCTTATCACATAATATTTTATACATCATACAACAAGAACAATTTTGCTTGAAGGGAGGATCATAAATGCTGATGATATTTAAAATATAGCCAAGTATCGTTCCTGGGAACTAAACAAACAACGCTAAGCTATAAAATCCAGTTTAGCTCTTAACATATCTTTATTGTCCAGCAGTAAATAAAACAAAACAATAAACGAATCGCGTGCAAAGCAATCTATAAACTTGTCCTGTAAACACTCGTTAAAATGGTCACCCTATAAATACAATTTGAGCAAATTTATTGTTAATTGAAATTTCATAAAGAACCAAACGGTTTTATTGGCTTCTCGTGTCGCATATAATTTACAAATAGTAACGGTCCAATGTACCATAAGCGAGCGAATACTAAATAATAAAATAAGCAGCATTTTGTCGCATATCCGAATTACGGTTGGATTTTGGAAAAATAAAACAAATTTCATTATTTTAGGGTTCATCAAAATCGTTTGAGCAGTTTTTCATTTTTTCTATTGTAATAATTGGCCCTTTTTTGTTCCATATGTTAAAATCACTTCAATATATGGAGTTGAATTCACTCGGATTCTATGAATGTCGTTGGTACCATTTTTGATACCTATATAGGTATAACTTCAAAATTTCACACACGTCATTTAGGATTATATTTTCCCGTCTGTACCTTTTTAGTACCAGTTGCCACCCATGCATTTGTAAACAGTGGTGAAGTGCTCGTTGAAGTAGGTGTCACCACACTGTTGTCGTATGACTTATACATTATCATCTTGTGCAGTATTATCGACGATGTCAAATGTGTATAAGTAATAATATGGCATGTTAAAATAATCCTGTAAGCCACAAGTGGTAGTATGGTGAATCTATTGTTAAAAAACGTAAAACTTTGAATTTAATTAATTAAAATTTTGAATCTATTGTTAAAAATCAAAAAAAAAAAACTTGTTTGAATGGTTGGCGTTGGTTGGACCCGGTTTCTTCCGACTCGTCACTACGTTATCAAGATAACAAACCCTCTATCTAACTTAGTAGGTTAACATTGAATCTGAAGAAAAAATGTGCTGTTGGGTACTAAAGCATGTTAAAACATATATCTACACTTAAAAATATTTTTTCTAAAATCCTATGGCGTAACATTTTCCGCTGAAAGATGTTTGTTAACAATTTCCTTCTTGTTACAGGTAGTATGGAGATGTGCGCTTCAATGTAACTAGATCAACTACAGTTTCATCAAAATGGATCCAGAAACTTCGTTTGCTAAGAATAAGACGAAGACTATTGAATATACATTTCCTATTTTCAAATCAATCAAGTTGCCTGAAAAAGTAGACAATAAATTTAAAATTGTGATTGATCAGAATATTTACGAAAAGAGAAGAAATATTATAATGTACGATAGTTTTCCATATAAGAGAGAACTATTGAGAAGACATTCGTTGAAGAGGGAGTGTGGTTTCTACAATTACTGTTTGTTAAGTGTATTTGCAAGTTTTATTTTCGGATTAGTTATAGGTATAGCTATAGTGCGACCACCGCAGTCCAATGTGATAATGCAAAAATTTAATTCTAGAAAACCTCTTATGTTAAATTCAACAAGAGATGGTCACTCAAGAACCCTTAATTCTTTAAAAATAGATTATAAAATAAATAATGATGTTAAACAAAGAAATGTAGATCGATTCGTTCCTGTGTCATTTACAGGTGATAAAAATACTAAAGATAAACAAAAGATGGATGTTTACCCAAAGGGATTAACTGACCACATGAAAGAAATTTTGAGGGACAACAAAATTGTAAATCACAGACATACAATATCTTACATCAATACATCTGTTCATGTTCCTAACGATGAAACAATTCTCTACAAAAACATATTTTGGGGACCTGAAGTAGAAAATTCAATGCCTCAAGGCTATGGAGACAATAGCGCTGAAGTTTGGGAAAAATACATAAATCGAAGTGAAGTTATTAAGATGGAATCAGGTTGTGGAAGAATGCAGAATCGTTTAGTTACATTTAAAGACGGGGTGCAAGCTTGTGTGCGTTATCGACAAAATACGGATCAAATACAAGGAGAGATATTCAGTTTCTACCTTGCGAGACTTTTGAACTTGACGAATTTAGCACCATCTGTTGTGAAAGTAGTAGATATAAAAGATAATCTGTGGAATAGTGTAGCTAACAACATAGCATCTGCTCAATGGAATTCAAATCGAGCCGTTGTATTAACACAATATATACCAAGTTTGGAATCAGCAACAATACCAGAAATTTTTAAACCATCTAATCGTCATTTAAATAAGATAGACGTTATGAACATTTCACAGAAGGAAAATGATACAATTGACACTACTAAGAAAATATTAATTGAAAAATTGAAGAATAAAAAGGTTACACCTAAAAAAGAAGAGTTGGATGATTTTGACCACATAGACGTTAAATTAAATAAGAAAACGATCGATTCCTTCGTTGAACTTGCACAGTGGTCTGATTTGATTATCTTCGACTACCTGACTGCCAACTTGGATAGAATCGTAAATAATTTATTTAATTATCAATGGAATATAAATATCATGGATGGACCAGCACATAATTTAGCTAGAAAAATGGATAGTGGCCTTTTGGTGTTCTTGGACAATGAATCTGGGCTATTACACGGTTATAGACTATTGAAAAAGTATAATGTGTATCATAGCTTAATGCTTGATAATTTGTGTGTATTTAGGAAGAAAACTGTTGATGCACTTAGAAAACTGTATGGCACCTCTGTAGGCAGAAAAATTAGTGAAATGTTTCATAGTAAAAATAACGCAGTAATAAGAGACATTCTCCCAACTTTACCCGAGAAAAATGCTAAAATACTACACGATAGGATAGGGAAAGTATTAAGTCAAATTGAAAATTGCGAACAGAAGTTTTCTAACAGATAGTTATGATGACGTATATATGACATACCTGTTAGGGATTGTGCAAAATAATAAGACTGTCAAGGTTTTTAACCAAAAATTCAAACATTGTGAGTAAGGTATATATTTGTTTAAAAATAAACTGCGGATAGTGGTCATCTTGCCATATGGATAATCTTAACTAAGATATTTTAATAACCCTAGCACCAAATTCTCAGGAACCTTTGTATTTGTTGAAACTAACTTTCAACAATATTACTGACCTTTGTATGTGATACTATGTACTGTTAAAATTGTTGTATTATCTTTAATATTTATTCATTTTATAAAATTCTAGAAACAAATACTGCACTTCGAACGCATGTCATATGTCTACGTTCGGGTAAATCATTACATTGCATCATACAATAAACAAGAAAACTCGTTAACCGATATTTACAATGAAGATTCTTTAAATCGATTACATTTAACATTTTGACATTAATCGATTTTTAGAACTTTCATCTACTTTCAATTTACTTTCTTTGCTATAAAGAACAACATATTCCAAGTGCGATACAAAAACGTATAAAAAGGATTATTAATATAATTTATTTGTCTCGTGTCAATTTTGATAATAACAATTAATATATTTCTAGACACAAAATATGTGAGGCATTAAAAACTGCCTAACATGATTGTACGTACAACTAAATAATAGTAATCTTAAACCTCTCCAAGTCTGAATCATCTGCTGTTTCCAGAAATAGTTTTCTGTGCTGTAAATAATGGTAGGTACATATATTTTGAACGGTACGCTCCAGCAAATGCTTACAAGAAATTAGTTAAACTGAGAATAATATTGCCTTGCTTTATGCCTCGCGCAGAGCAGATGAGTTTGTTAAACTATCAAGTAGCAACTGCTTAATGTGAGGCACGAACGATCATCTAGAATGCAGATTCAGAAAAAATATGCAGATACTTTTTTAGAATATGTTCATCAAGTATTGTATGATTAATGGTACCTATACAACTTTTTTGTGTAAGTTTTGTGTATATTCCTTAAGTAATTGATTGTTAACTTATTTATTTGTAAGGGCGTTGTTTTAATGCATTTTATCGATACCAAATATTGTTATTTATTGTAAAATACGTGCCAGTATAATCATAACGTGATATTCGTGTATATAATGTATATAGTTTAAGAAAAAAAAACGCCGTGCCGTAAACGAATATGATTGTTTTTATGTATTTTAATATTATTCTTAACTTGTAGAGCTCTACATCCAGAACATTAAAATACATCTTCATTGGCTTGATATAACAAAAATGAATGTATAATTATAATGTAATATAAAATGAGATATTTTGGAATTTTGACTTAAATAACTGAATGTTAATGTTTGACCTTACCTGCTTCTACGTAGCGCAATGGCTTTTTATAACATGTCAATTTTCACCAGTCACGGTGTTTGTGAGTACTTAGGACTAAATGTAAATAAATGTAAAAAAATGTAATTATAATAAATAAAAAAATTTACTAGAAAACGATCTTTGTTATTTATACTTTTGGGCTTGGCCGTACATAATTATAGTTAAGTGGCAGTTCTATATATCACCTGTCTTTTATTTGATGGCTTCTGTGCATAGTTGAACATGGATTTCAAAATAAACCACTGGTATTTATTTACACTCCATAAACTATACTTAATTTATAAACTTTAGAAACTTATTGGCCACTAGGCTGTTTCTTTTTGGTATTTTCTAATCCAAATGTCCATTAAAATATTACAGCATTATACATGTTTATCTCTTGAGCATATAACACTTTCTTTAAAAGCAACTAATCATCCATGCCTATTTTTTCCACCTGTGTGGTTTCGTGATAATATTTGATCTCTATAGTAATTAGATGAACTAGATCATTTGGATCATCATAAAGCCAGCAGATGTGTAGTTTTTGAAAATGCAAATCTAAGATTTATCTATATAAATCTATAAGAGGCATTGGATATTCATCATCTAAGATTTACCTATATAAATCTATAAGAGGCATTGGATATTCATCATCTAAGATTTATCTATATAAATCTATAAGAGGCATTGGATATTCATCATCATCATCATTATCAGCCCATGTCGGTCCACTGCTGGACATGGGCCACTTTCAATGAACGCAAAGACGACCGATCTCCTGCTACTCGCATCCATTACCGAGTGCTGGCGGTACCATCAATCGGATCGGCGACAGGCAGCAGTAGCGACGGTCCGAAACCTAATCTGCGATAGCTAATCCACCTACTCAGCATGGCAATTACGAGCATTATTTTAATAGACGGCAACATCAGATATAGATATATAAAAAATTCAATAATTTACATTATAGTATATAGAAAATAATTGACTGAAATATTTTGTTCTGTATGGAAATATATTGTGGCAATGGGCAGGTCATACACTCAGAAGCTCAGATGGCAAATGGGCTACTAAGGTTCTGGAGTGAAGGCCACGTTCAATAAAACGAAGTGTTGGTCAACCGTTCACCAGGTGGGAGACGATCTCTGTGCAGTAGCCGATCGATGCGAGTAGCAGGAGATTGGCCGTTTTGGCGTTCATTGAAAGATACCTAAGTCTAGCAGTGGACTGATAAGGGCTGATAATTATGACGATGATGATGATGGAATACATATTTCGAAAAATACTAGGCTGAATTTAACTACACGCAAAGTCTTCGTTAAGAGTGGTAGTAGCATGCAGACTGTATCGTGGTCTAGTGATGCGCATGTTCAGCTGCAGACGTGAGATCCCAGTTACGAATCCCTTGTCGGACTAATCAGGAAGGGTTATTAGGATTTTTAAATTTCTCATAACTCATTTCCAATACAGACATACATAGATAAACAATCGGGTTTAATTTCAAATAATCAGAAAGTTGATTTAGGTTTGCTAGAGCAAGTTAAGCCAGCCACTAAGCGATCCTCGGCCTTATTTGTGTCCGGTTGTGTAGGATTGCTGTTTCATGGAATAGAAGAAGTAAGGAATAGAGAGTGCCCTTGAATCTGCGTGAACACTTGTGTACTATCACATTAATCCCTGCTCAAATGGCTATACTAAATAGAAATTGCCGCTCCAGCTAAAAATTGCCGCTCCAGCTAAAAATTCGGCTAGAGGACGACTTTGCTATTTTTTTGAATTCTGGTTCTTCGCTGATATTTTGAGCTGTTCTGACCCCAGGTAAAACAAGCCATATAAGGAGTACCTTTGCCGATAACCATAAAATATAATAATCTAGACACAACTTTCTTCTTCACCGCGATATGGATCTTTGCCAAAGAAATTAAGTCTTGTCTTGTTTTGCTGGGTACATTTTATAAAGTGTTTCATCCCCAATCCTCCCTAATGAGGTGGGTGTAGATGGGTACCTGCGTAGTTATTGGAAAGTATAAGTTACTCATTATAAAATGTATATTTTTACGTGCTGTGCCTTAAGTAATAGGACTCATTCCGTATTCCACGAGACTGCCCCGCCTTTTGGCTACCATTGCTTAGCACTTAATGTAATCAATAAGCGGCCCTAATTAGGCTGACGTGACAAGTTTTAGTTTTTACTACTCATTGTTCTATACTCAAGGGAATCGAATAGTATACAGCCGGGATGTCTTCGTGAACAAATATTTTGTTACACGCCATGGGGCCCTTTGATGTTATTGTAATTTTTACGCACCATAGCTGACTTTTCTGACTGATCTTGAGGATAGTAAAAGTAAAATTAGCCACGCTAAGAATGCAAAAAGGTACTTCTCCCTGTGTTAGACCGGAGTATATTTTTTATGTTAACGTATGGAAATGCAGTTTCACGCCATCACCAGCTCTGAGTGGGGCCAGTGGTGCGTGGGGCTCACCGCATATTATAGTGCCGAATACCCACTAAAAGCACTCCAAGTGCTATCAGTTTCGCCATTGGTAGTCCCGGAACTGATAATCATCAGGGCACCACAAGGGCTAGTCAGTACCCTAAGGGATCGACATAACTTCCACAGAGTGGTTATGCCGCATCACAGGACAGCCCTGACAACTTTGGGACATGCATGCACCTTTTCCTCTTTAGTACCGTTTTCTTATAAGAGGGATACCAAGAGCAGTCCCCTCCTTTCAGTTGGCTTGGCCCATGGTGTCAGGGTTCACTCCAGTCTACTGAGCCCCACCACCACGACTGGGCTTGAACCATGGTGGGGGACCGTGGTACCTGCCTCTCGCTAGCAAAATAACGGTAGTTAGCAGTCGACAGCTCTCACTGCTCGTTTATCTCCATATATAACATAAATAAATTAAAATGAGAACGGTCTCTATTCTCATTCTTCAATTCAAGAGCAGCAGAATTGCCTGCTCTTTATAGTATAGGAAGCAAGTGGAAAATCGGTGCCATTACTATCAAGGTCCATAGACATCTGAATTATAGTCATGTATATGAAATACCCTTCTTTCTTCGTTCCCTCTAACGGGCCACAATCTACTCACAAACCACACAATTCGTGACGGCAAAGTTGTCACTTTTCGGTGGTATGATGTGAGCGAGAGGTACCTCCCCGGTCGTGTCGCCTCAATTTTTACACTCTCGTACCTCGTCACAAGAGGTGACTGAATGGAAGCTTTTTCTATCTTCCAGCTAGAATAATCTAGCAAAAATGACCGGAGCCGAATAAGGCGCGGTGACGACAATTGAACACGTTTTTTGAGGCACAGCGGTGCATCTCTTTACTGCACGACATTTAGAAATTAAAATATTCCATTAAAGTGTTTTGCCAGATCCCGGACTCGAACCAGAATCCTACTAATGCTGAGCATTTTCACCATCAACTTAAGATATCTTCACACAATATTCACTCAAAGTAAAAAAAAATATTTTAAAATAATGCATGATGATTTAAAAATAATCTTAGGTACTTAGTATTTATTAAGACAAGATTATAGAAGGTTTATGTGCAGTTGAGGTGCCTACGGCGCCGCTTAGCTAATCGATAATCGCCGATCAACTAATTCATGGCACGCCCGGTGCATATCGTCGTATCGATTTTAACATGAGCACCTTTAAGCTCCGAGAGACGTTTGAAACACGTGTCTTGGTTTTATATCGCATAGCAAATCACAGGACTTTTGGTTAGTTACTACTGTAACAAGCATTTTATTCTGGGTGCAAAAAAGAAGTGGAAGACTTTTAGAGTGCCCATAAAACCTACAAGATTGTTATGAAGAGATAGATAGTCTTCGTCAGTTTTCAACTCCAACGGGCCGTCAGAAGATCTTGAACCGCAGGAAGCGCGACACTGTCACTTTGCAACGGTATAACGTGAACGCGGGGTATCACCCCGGTCATGCTGGCCCAATTCGGCTACAGAAGTTCACGAACCGCACGAAGGGCGACAGCGTACCTGCCGCTCTACGACGGTATCACGTGAGCGAGTGTTACAACCCCGGCCCGATTCGGCGGCAATGCAGCGTGGCACTCTTACAGATAGGAATAATTTGTACAATCTTAGGACTGTACAAATGATTATGCAGATATTTTTTCACCTTCATCCCATCTTCAATGTACAGATACTACAATAATAATAATAATATCATTTCATTACCGACTTGAAACCCTAACATAAATACAGGCCCCAAAATATCCTAAAAACATTACGACCAAAGTCTTCGAAAGAACCATCTACTATAAGATATCTTACATTACTCTAACATATAGATCAAATAATAGCGGATACTTAATTAGCATAGAAGTCCCTAATACTCATAACCTTCAAAGTTCCATATTTGACAAACTTACAGTATACATAGAATTAAAAGATGAAATAGCTCGTCTCGTCTCTAATAATAGTGCCAATGGTAATATCCTCTTCAGGTGTTATACCGATACAATTGCACCAATCATTAAAAACTCTTTAGCTATCACCAAACACGTATCGCCTTCTCCAGAAAATAGTTACTCTAAACACTTACCGAATAGTATGAATTTTTTTAAGAAATAAACCAGGAATTAACTGTCTCATCGGTACCAACTACTCATGCGACATGACATTAAAATTTTTATCCATCTGATATGCTACTTGGCGTAGGCTCGTGCGTATGAGTACGCCGGAGAAAACCGAGAAAAAAACAAGCAGATAATAATAATTATTATTATAATAATAATGATAATGATGACGACGATGATGATGATGATGATGATGATGATAATAATAGTAATAGTAATAGTAATAATATCTGTGCATTTTTACACCACGTTAGCCTAGCCCTGTGGTAAATACTGTAAAGACTTGTGTTACGGGTTACAGGACAATAG
Source organism: Eumaeus atala (assembly GCA_017140195.1). Classification (NCBI taxonomy): domain Eukaryota; kingdom Metazoa; phylum Arthropoda; class Insecta; order Lepidoptera; family Lycaenidae; genus Eumaeus; species Eumaeus atala. The sequence continues at coordinate 110,414 of JAFELO010001173.1, forward strand.
AAATATATTTTATATTCTTATAAATTTAAGAAGTTTTATATGTTTAAGATATTTAGTATAGAATTGCATATAATACATAACAAACATCAATGTCCTAGGCCGGATTCGAACCCGCGACCTCTGGCGTAACACGCGGACTATATATACTCAGCGGCTATAAAAGAACTGGTAATGATGAGTGCTGACAATAGTCAGCACAGGGTAGTTATAAAATTTCCAGATCCATGATAAAATCCAAGATCCAAGATAAATATTTGTTTATGCAAACCAATGTTAACATTTATCCCCAAAGAACCGCACGTCCGCACGAAACGCGATATCACAGCTGTTACTTTACGGCGGTGTCAAGTGAGCGAGAGGTACCACCCCGTGCCGGCCCAGTTCGCACTCAATGATGCACGCAGCCACTTATACCGCCTCTAGAATCTTGCCCGTCTGTGGTATATAACTAACGGTAATAAAACTGATAATGATAATGACGAATATGACACCAATAAAACAAGTGCCAGTTATTTTCATAACGACATTCTTCTAATTGTTTTTGTGGCTGTATGGAATAGTTAGAATTTGGTTAGTTAGGAGCAATTGAATATTTCCCGCGAAACTTTCACATAACTTTAGCCTTTATCGTTCACAAACGAAGGCATAAAACCTTTTGGACTTTTTACCATAAATAACTCGATATGTGCCAGTCACTGAGAATCTTTATGAAAGGGTTGTTTGTTAACGGCATCAACGGTCAAGCGAATATAGAATTACAGACTAACAGATTAAGGTTTAATTTAAATCGTTGATTGCCGGTATTGTACAAAATTTGTATAGAATTTTTCTTTATTGGCCGTTCCTTTATGAATACAAAATTGGACGAATGGGGACATTTTTTTTCTCTTTTATAATATACCCTCCGCTAATTAAGTGCGTTGATTATAGCAATAAGCTCGTGGGATGTTTTATGTAAAAGAATACTGAAAACAACTTCAATATAAAATGAATGAACAATTCTTCCTTTTCTTTTGTTTGTTTGATTGCTGCAAGGTCTCGTTAGAGAACAAGAATTCGAAGTGGCTATGGTACAAAAGTAGACGCAATGTGCAATTCTGTATGAGGTAACCTTTACTGCATTGCAGCCGAGCGGGCCGACAAGATCGAGCTGGTCTCTCCTTTACATAGTATAGGGGGACAAACGAGAAATCGGAGCTCTATCGCCTATATACATCAACATTATTTTTGTCTTGCGAATGCATTGCCCTACTTTCCTTCTCCCCTCTAGTGAGCTACATAATACCGGAGTAAAGTGGTTACTACGCTATGTATGTATGTTTCTCAAAAACGCTGCAAACGATAGATAATTAATGTCAATACTTTCTCAAGTCCTGTATCAGCTTAGGCAGAAAATGAGGACAAATTCACGATAACGCTAAGGGATTTCCATTCGTAGGGTGACAGATAAATTAAATGTTAATTGCTCCATTGAAATTTTTTTAAGCATTAGAGTACGTTTTTCGGAGGACGCAATTTTGTTTTTTATTATGTAGGCTAACTTAAGAGTGTTGTGTAGGTGATACTGACCCTCAGAATAAACTTCTTGTGAGCTTGTGAGGCCATCCTTGTCCGCTGGCCGCTGAATGTAGCGGCCGGGGGACAAATAAAAGCAAGCGAAGCATTTTTGTATACTGGTACAATTTTCAGCCGGGTTTGAAAATTTATTTCACGGTAGTTCGGTCTGGTTATCTTTTGTATAACATTCTCGTGTCACAATGTTAGTTACCTTACTCCTACGAAACCACTCTACCAAATTTTATATGCACATTCGGTAGATCAACAATCGGTTAGTATCTACTTTTCGTAATCCTACGTGATAATCATTTCATTTACCCAAATCGGCGAAACAACGTTTTCCGAATCAGCTAGTAGAGTTCAATATACCATGACGTAACGATCAATAAGACTGCAGTTAGGTGGTTCTTAACACTTAATATTATAAAGAGGATTTTATCTTGTTTCGTTTGCATTGAATAGGCTCTGAAACTACATAACCGATATGAAAAAAAAACTATTAAGATTTGGAACCTCCTTCATCTCTGCAGAACGTAGGCTATATAATATTTTCTAAAATGTTATAGATCATTATGAAAACTTTGATAATATAACCAAAGGTGTGAAAAGAATATCAAAATAAATCCTGCAGCTATATAGCTGCAGAAAGTATTGACAACTAGCTGTCGCGACACACGTAGTCCTGCCATAAATTGAATTGTTTGTCTTGGTTTTGTCACGTTAGTGCAATGTTCTTTTTTTTTGTAATTTTTTGTATTCTTATAAATCAATGAATTTCTACCATAATTTGTATGATGTCCGTCCCTTTTTACGCTAGATAAAGTAACGCAATTCACGTTTCATGTTATGTGCGGTTTAACGACTCATTGGCCCAGATATACGTCCACATTAATTTTTTTAATTTAAAATTTCCTCTGCCTAAAGCAAGTGCATGGGAGAGTTAAAAACAGTTCCTTAAAGCGTAGAGGTGCAAACCAGCAGTTGTAGTTTTTCCATAAGAACGGACTCCTATATATCTTTATGGTGAAAGCTATGATTGCAGATTATGTTACCCTACTTCACCCTACCTCCACCAATGAGTCACAGGGGCGGTATGTACGCGAAGAATATTTTTGCGATTCATGCAAAGAAATAATTAGAAAACAATAAATCTCTTTATTTGTGAGAAGACGCTGCACCGCTTACATACAAGCTACATATAATGTTACACATACTAATCTAAACGAACACGTAACTAATTGCAAAATTGAAGAAAATAGAAATGAGAGTAACATATAAAGAGAGAGAAAAAAGAATGCTACTACTATCACTCTCCTGCTTTTCAGTATTTTCTTTCAACTTCTTTCTCCTTCGGAACGTTAGCATTAACAACACAATATACAATCTGAATAATTGTTATGTATTTATTAAATGTCATGGCCAATTGGAGGGGAGAAGGATGGGTATTGCATCTGCATGACAATAATACGAAAGTCTGTGAGCACTGCTAGTCGTCAAGAGACGCCGATTGCCCATTTGCCTGCCTATACTATAAAAGAGGTGATAATCTTCAATGGGCCAACGTCATCTCACAACTGCTCATTAGACACGTGGCCCTCTGTCACCCCATACTACTCAATAGGTAACGAGATACTCACAAACCGCACGAAACGCGAGAACATAGGTGACACACTGCGGTAGTCCTCTAACCGCGCCGGTGCGATTCCGCTGCTATGCGGCTTGGCATGGTGATGATGACGATAGTTAATTTGCACCCATTTACCAGTCATAGCCTCATAAACAAGTTATATTGATCGAAGTGTGAATAAGGATGTTATGCGTTCGATAAGCAAACGCTAAATGAAATTATAAATAAGATATAAAATGTAAAATTCAAGTTTTTATCTGTTTCCACATAAATTTGATATGTTTATTATGTGAATAATATTTCGCTTTTATAGTGATACAAGACATGTATTAAAACAGACATTTTAATACATTTAGGGCTGGTTTTACGTCTTTCAATTATAGTCATGATTAGTCTATTGTGAACATTAACAAGTATCAAATAAACTACGCATTTAGTTTCCTGTTGGTAGTAATTAGTATGAATAATTTGCGTACAAGGAATACTAAATACTTACTTACCAGCACTTAATGTTTATGCGAACTGCAACATGATGAGAGAGAATGAGGGAGTTGCTGGTTGTATCTCTCCCATAATAAGAGGGGACAAAAGGGCAAGAAGCGTTATTGCGCATGGGGCAGCGGCGAGGATGGAAACCTTACTCCACTGTACTGTCTCAAGGTCGGTGGGACTGTCTTGAGGTAGGTAAGGTAAGGTCAAGTAAAAAAAAGTAAGGTAAAGTAAGGTAAGGTCCACAGGGCAAGCGGTTTTTGGAGGACGCGTCCATCCCTTAAGGGCCGTCGAGGTACCCTGATGATTTGTAGTTCCGGGGTGCCGCACCAAATGAAGCACTGATGGCACTCGGGGCGGTTTTTGATGGGTATTTGTACTACAATCTGCCACGAGCTCCACATTTTATCTCATGTGTAAAATTCTCGTTTCATAATGTTAGATACCTCACAGTTCCGAAACGGCTTTACCGATTTTAATACAAAATTTTATATGCACATTCAGCAGGTCTGAGAGTGGGCTACTATCTTTTTTATTTTTACTTTTACAAGTTACTATCACAACAAATTAAATTTACGGTAGAGCAACGTCTGCTGGGACAGCTAGTATTTTCATAATAATGTAAACATTGTTAATCTCAAAGTTATAAACCTTAAATCGTATGATTTTCAAGAATCTATACAATTATTGTATCTAACAACAAAGAGCGAGAGAGAGAGAGAGAGAGACGAGAAGAAGAAGAAGTAGTCGGATCTGGGCCGGCGACCCAAGTGTTTCCGTCCTGTAAAGTGTCTGTGAAGCGTGAGATTGACGTAGCAAGTCCGTGTCTCGGCACATGTGCTAAATGTAACGCATTTGGGTGTTCATTAATATCAGCCAAGCGTGAGCTGGCTTTAGGAGATAAGAGTCTGTATAAGTATTTTATAAGTGGCGCTTAAAATTTCACTTTGTATACGAGGCTCTAAAGAATAGTGAACAACAAGAACACATCTTCACGCCAGCTCACTATATCATACGTAGGTAATAGATTAAAATTTCAAGATGGAGAATATTATTAAAATCTATTTTAAGTATTACGAACGACCGTACAAAGTTGTATTAATCGACAGCGAAGTTTTAGTTAAGAGTGATATATGGAATCTTCATAAATCACTTTGCATAATCTCACTGTTATGTTGGTGTAATAATTTCATCATGAAGTAAACTACCTATCAAACACTTTGATGTCGCCATAAAATAATAACGATGCCTATCTATAATTTTATATTTATATTATATTGCAGTATGTTAGAATGCGCAACTTTAAGGAAATACTGGAGTGGTTTGAATAATTATTTAGTTGTTAGATAGCCTATTTACTGAGGAGAGATATAAGCTTTAAACCATCACACAATGACCACACCACGAAAGGCAGTGGAGTATGTAGAGACCACAAGGCACTGCGTTCGAAAATTAGTCAATTTTTTGGTGATCGTTTTGATTTTGGCCAAATGCCTAAGTATAAATTTCCTTACCACTATCTTAATCCGACAATTGTATCTTAGGTATATGTTAGGGGCGTGCATGTGGCCTTTGTACACGCTTGTTCTATCCCGGTTCATCTCTTCCCATCTGCGGGAAAAGAGGGGGTCTGTCCCCCTATCGTCTCCCTAAACCTGAAGACAAAAAAGTCTTCGTAGTCAGTCGAACCGTTGAGGCTGGACTAGCGTCGCCAACCAGTATTAGGTCCCTCCGAAAAAAAAAGCTTGTTCTATCGTAGCCGAAGACGTTAATAAATCACGTGTGCTCTCACTCAGTAGTTTGCCGTTGACAATGTATATCCGTAAATGAATACCATAGTTTTTGGTAGTTGGGTACACTTTTAGGAACAATAAAAATTCGAAAACTTTAGAAAAGTAAAATTTAAATTATTGTATAAATTTTACTAGTGTTTAAATTTAGACCAATGTTAGGGACCTCCAAAAGTTGTATGTGAAAATGAAACGTCGAACAGCGGGCCATAGCACGCAATACTGTCAGTTAAGTGAAGCAAACACGATCGTATCTGATATAGCACAACGGTTTCAATTCCCAAATAAAAAAATATTTCGTATTTTTATTCGTGATACTCACTATGCGTTAATATCTATAGATAAACATCTGTTACACCAGACATGCTCTTGACTTATTGTTGCTTATAAAAAGAAACAAATGTATCTACCCCGTGTCACACTGTCATGCATGGTGCATGGACGCTACATCCTCCTGTACAACGGATGGCTGCTTCCGGAGAAATGATGCTGATGTACACAGCATGTATCAAGTATCAAGGAAGGGGTCCTTCCAGATATCTGGAAGGTAGGTTCATTGATAGTGCTGCCAAAGGGAAATGACAAGTCATTAACAGATCCGAAGGCCTACCGGCCGTTTACTTTACTGTCGATGCTAGGAAAATTTTAGTAAGCCTCATAATTGCTTGCATCGTAGTATTCCTGAAAATCAAAATGAATTCGTTAGAGGGCGCTCAATTGTAAGCGCATTAAAATCGCTGTTCGCGGTAGTACATAATTCCATATACAAGAACGTCCAGGTCGTCCTTTTGGAAATCTCTGGGGTCTTAGATAATGCACGGTTGCCAATAATACTGTTAAAAGCAAAAGCTACCGGCATCTCTCCGAACATCTATCAGACTCTGGTAAGTTATTTCTGTAACCGTTGTGTTGGCTTAACAGTTGGCCACCGCACGCTTTGGAAGGTTTCCCCAATGGGATGTCCCCAGGGTTCGGCATTGAGCCCCTCACTATGCAAACTCCTCCTGGACGATATCCTTAAATTGCCGAGACCAAAGGGTGTAAGCTTTGTGGCATACGCAGACGATTTGACGCTTGCGATCGAGGCACCGTCGCGCGACGTTACCGAACAGAAATGTTCCACGTTCTTGAACAGTTTATCGGATTGGGGGACCTGTAATAGGACAACATTTTCCGCAGCCAGGTCCCAGACTATGACAATTAATGGTCGTTTCAAAAGCGGACCGAACATTAGGATGAATGGCACCTCGATCGCGAGTGTATCTGTGACCAAGGTGCTTGGGGTACACATAGACGGTCTAGATACTTTGCTTTGCATGTGGTTTTGATGGACGAGAAGGCCTCCGGCTCTTTCGGGAAGGTCTCACGTGCTTCTACCTTCTCGTTGGGTGTGAAGTACCGGCACATAGGTTTCTGTACCACTGAACATCCATTATTGCCCATCCAAAGACAAGCTTTGATTTTATCGACGAATGCCTACAGGTCATGCAGCAGTGCGACGCAACCAGTATTTGCCGGCGTTCTGCCTGCCGATCTGGAGGTTCTTCGAGCGGTACGCGTCCAAGATGAGTGTACGGGTCTTAATTGCACGGAACGCAGGAAAAAGAAATGTGCTTTCGCGGACGATATCATCTCCACTTGGCAGTCACGATGGGCCGCGTATACCGACACAAGAGAGCTGTACTGTTTCTTTCTAGATGTTACAACGCGTCTGACATGGAATGGTATGCGTTACTTCACAGATACTAACAGGGCACGGGTGCTTTAGAGGTCGCGTGCACAGGATGTCGTTATGTGACCTGCCATTGTGTATTTACGGTCATGAAACTGAAACCAGAGACCATGTACTGCGGGAATGTGACTAGTATAAAAACGAGCGAAATATCACGTTAGACGGCACCCAACGGACGATAGTGGGCCCAGTCTATCACCAGGATTTGATCGCAACGGAACAGAGTTTTATGCAATCAAGGACATTTGCGAGGTGGGTAAGTGCTCGTTTGCCAGCTACACTATATATAAAAAAACAAAGTATTTTACATTACAATAAAACTACTTTTACGGATTTTATCGCGGTTTATTAAATTATTTATGTAGCCCTAATTTAGTTTATTAAATTATTTATGTATCCTAAATTCTCGTAAACTTAAGACATCAATAAGTATTTTACATTTAAATATAAGCATAAAAACGAATCGGTTGAACAATTTGTCATTTCATTTAAGCTTGTATGATATTGTAACTTTACATATATAGTAATATAATAAGGAGGAAATATTTGTTTGTTTGTTTGCATTGAAATAAATAACATTTTTATATATTTGGTTTCAAAGTTACACGGCCGATTTGAAAAATTCCTTTCCTATTAGAATCCTTTTATTTTTCGTTTGTTTTTTTGGGGTTTTTGGCCCTGGGTGGGGTCCAGTGGTGTGTGGGACTCGCGGCAAATCAAAGAGCCGAACACCCGCGAAAACCACTGCCAGTGCCTTTGATGAGGTGACCCCCATACAACAAATCATCAGGCCTCGATGGCTAGTCAGCCCTCAAAGGGACCGACTCCACCACCACAGATGGGTTCCACACTTCAGGACAAGTCCACCTACTTTGGAATAGTGCAATGGGGTGAGGTGCCTATCCTCACCCTTTGCCTCGTACGCAATAGCGCTGCCTTAATTTGCTTTTTAGTTCCCTCTTCTTATATAATAGGGATACAAAGAGCGCTTCTCCTCCTGATCTTTAGTCCCCTCTTCTTATAAGAGGGGTACAAAGAGTAACCACATCCTCGGTTCGATTGGCTTCACCCGAGGTGTCTCGGATCACCCCAGGCTACTGAGCCCCTCCGCCACGACAAGGTTTGAATCATGGTGAGGATACTGTTAGAATCCTACATTATTCGTTATCAATAAAGGCTACATGATACTTTTCTAAAATGTTTTGATCATTATGAAACATCGATAATGTAACCAAAGTTGTGAAAAATGTGTAAAAGGAAATCCTTATATAGCTGCAGAAATTATTGACAACTGGCTGTCCTGGCCGACACTGTTCTGTCCAACATTTAATTTATTGTCCTTATGCCAGGCGACATTATAACTAGATATTGTTAGTATCCATATTTTTGTTTCCTATAACTTTTTTCGAGAGCAATCAGCCTTTTGACGACTATCAATGCCCATAGACATCCGTCTAATTGTCATTCATATGCATGTTGTTTTGTTCTCCGATCCAATAGGTGTCTTTTCAGGTATACTTTACAAATGGCAGCATAGCCGTCACGCAGCTTTACGGGGGAATCATGTGAGCGACAGGTATAGGTAATCATGTAGGTCCCTGGTCGTGCTGGAATTGCGTCAGCAACAACTGATGATTTGTACTTTACTTCGGTGCACCTTTTCACCGGTGACACTGATGATATTCGCTGCCGCAAGCCCCGCACACCGCTGGACCCCACCCAGGGCCGATTATGGCGCGTAAATGCGTTTCCCCACGTCAACAAAAATATTAATACAGGATAGCGTTCTACCCACAGACCGAACGCTGTTTGTACAAATGAAGATAGCCGATCGCGGGTCCATGCATAGCAGTTGAAACGGATCGGCACGACCGGGGAAATAGTTGCCTCCCGCTTGCACTACATCCCTTCACTTGTAAAGCGTAAAAGTGATGGCTATCCTATCACGTCTGAGTAGCGCAGGGAGCCCCCCTAGTTTGTAGTAGGGGAATATATTTACGTACCAATTAACCGTGCTGATGTTAATGGCCGTCGGTTGTCACTAAGTGGCTCCGATTGCCTGTTTAACATCCTAACCTAAAAAAGAAGCAATAATTGTGACAATGATAATGAGGAAACATTAAAAAGTACAACCCACCTCGCCTCACTCGAAAGTTGAAATTAAAAATGAAATATGAAAAAAACCGTGTATTTAAATCAAACTGCGGGACACTAACTAACCTGTATTCCGGCCCGTTGTTATCGGTACGAATCTCTACGCTGCGCAGGCGCACTCGACTTAATTTTTGACATTTCACCTTACACTGTAGGGCTCATTAAAATTGACCTTTACTCAGCAGTAAACGAATGCCTTTTGGTTTGAGATGCAATATGCTTCTTTCCCATCTGCGGAAGATAGGGATCTCTCCCCCAGAGTCCAAAATTAAACTCTTTAGGCTTGTCACAGCATAGTCCAGTAAATCTCGGCGGGCTTCTAGTATCAAATATCAGATTGAATTGCGTAAATTTATGATATCCATATTTTTTTACCATTTTTATTGTTATTGTGTGTTGTTTGAATGATAATAATTTTATCGTATATTTATCATCAATAATAAGAATGTAATGTGTTTACGGTCGCGAGTCACTCGATAAATATTCGTAATAATTTGAGCCTAAAACATGAAGAGCAAAAGAGCTGAACGCGCACAAAGCTACACTCAACGCAATCATCCTCATTATGCTATTAGCATAAATTATTAAGTTATTTTACACCTCCGCACAATACTCATAAATATTTGGACCCACCAGTTCGGTTATATGAACGTATGCAAATATATTTATACCACTGTCTCTTTGATGGTGTTATGAGAGAGCGAGACATTAGTTTTCATATACTCGTACTTCGTATTTATGTCATAAAGATAACATAGATAGAGACGAAAGTCAGCCTAAAACGCATTCGTCTAGGTCGAAAGAGAAAGCAAATGTGTTTTACACTCTATCACTCTTTTTTCCTTCATTTGCCCCTGCGAAATGCGCAAACGCGGTTAGGTTGACAAAGACGGTATGGTGTTTCACATCTTCCTTCTCTATTAACCAAGACAGACGCCTCCATCTGTATCTCTATTATATTTCTATCACCATGAATTAAGTATGCCAATAACGAAGTTCAATAAAACTTTATGCGCTGCTGAATGCAAGATGTCAAATAACGATTTCTCCTAAGTTATGTAATTTTTAAATCAATTGAACAAATGTTACATTTGATTATGGTCAATACGTATTGGTGTCTCAAGTTTACGCGAATGTGTATATTCCAGCAAAACTATTCTTAGGGATTTTATTGCGGTCTATTTAATTATTTAACTAGCCCGACGTTTCAGACCCTTTAAAACAACCATGGTCACGGGTGGACTGAGATGACAGATGTCCTGATATCATAAGTTATTGAAAGTACCCGAGGAATAATAATTTTAGCTGTTCCGATGAACTACTATAACATCAGGACCTGTGTCATCTCAGTATATCCTGGACCATAGTTGCTGTAAAGCTTCTAATTACTTCCATACCTACTCTCGTATGATTCAGAAGTGAAACTATTTACATTATTTATGTGATATCATTAAATTGACACGCGAAACAAAAATTTTGGACCCATTTCGACGAAACCTGCGCGAACGGAGGAATATGAAACATGGCACACTCATAGTTTATATGTAGGAGGAGTGCAGAGCGTTAATATTTTATATAATATGCATTTAACTAACAATATTTAAATAATAAAATGTTACCCTCACTACGGTAAGTAAACACACAATGTTAAAACTTCTGTACTACTCAATTTGTGACACTGTCAAACATATTATTACGTACGACATTTAGTTTTGTTATGTGTCCATAAATAATTTGTCGAAAAAAATGGCGCACTAAAGACGTATACTTCATAAAACAACTAAGGAAAATGAAACTATTGTTTATTTGTTTATTGTTAGATTTCACATATTGGATATAATGTATAATGATCACTTATGCATGCCTTAGCGGCTAAGTTTAAATTGAGGGTTCGCAACGCGCCCAAGTCAGAGAAGATACTCACAACTAAAGACGAGACGGCATGGTTATATGATTTTAGTTCTTAAGGACGAATCATACAACAAACAACGAATCTAATAATGTACATGTGCATATAAAACGGTTTAACGGTTATATTGTATTCGAAGTCATATTATTTCTTTATAATTGTGATCGAATATCTATATCATACACTCACTCACTGATCATTAGTAAATTTAAATAGGCGTCCATTAATAAATAAAAATCAAAAGCCCACATACCATTAATTGAATGTCATAATAAAAATAGCAACATGACTCACTCACACATAACACCATCACCAATATATTAGAGTTGATAATTTGGATGAATTTATTGTTTGCTTGCTCCAGTCGCAAATACACACAGACACTATTTAGGCGATAAATTATCAGCGGAAATTTAAATAATTTGACCACTACACTCCGGAACATACTTAATGTTTAATCATGTTTTTACTGACTCCGAGTTGGAGAAGTGTTTTAATCACGTGTAGTGAAGAGGTACGTGACTAGTGACAAGTTTTTTTTATAGCAAAGAGGCAAACGAGAAATCGAAGCCTTTTTACGACTACCGACGCCCATGAACATCCACATAATAACTATGCCGATGCGTTGCCCTCCTTCTCTCCCCCCCATGCCGGCTACTCACAAACCGCACGAAACGCGACACTGAAGATGTCACCTTACGGCGGTATTATGTGAGAGAGATGTACCTCCCCGGTCGTGCCGACCCAATTCCGTTGCAAAGGAGGATATAGTGTCCTGCACTATGCATGATACTACGTCCTCCTATGCAGCATGGCACTGCATCTTCCTGAACTTATTTTGTATATTCGCATCCAACACATGTCCAAATTTTGGTCAGCAAAAAATAAAACAATCTAACAGGTACTTATTTTTAATACCTTATAAAACCTTCAACTAGAGGAATGACCGATATCTCCTTTAATTGCCACCGTAGGTGGAATATGAAGGTCACCCATCTGAATGCTGTCGTCGCCGATTCGAAGCCTGCCTCGGCTAATCGATTACTGTCGATTTGTAAACCTGCGCTGCCTGTATAAAACTTGTTTAAACTTTGATAAATTATGCTAAAAAGTTTTCTTGCGTTTCTGCTTGTTTAATTAAAATCAACAGGAATCACTTTTAATGCCTAAGTTAATTCATGTATCGACTAATTTCCTCAAAGTAGCAAGGCATTAACTTAAAGACAAGTGAACGGTGTAATTTCGTGGCGTAACAGATGTTACGAGGTAGTGGCATAGCATTGTAACGGATTGGCTGGCGCGGCCGGGGAGGTACTTCTCACTCATTTGCAATCGTCGCGATGTGACTTAAAAAAAAGAATGGTCTCGAAACTTTGCTTCTTACTGCTGGTTTCAACGTAAATGTGCGCGATTAAGGTTAAGTACTTGGCAACCCATTGAAACTAAAAATGTTTTTTTTTTTTTACTTTTGACCAAATGGTATTGCGCGCATGCTTACCGGGCTTGTCACCGCACACACTTAACTTGGCTATCGGGAGCTTTCGGTCCATCAAATCAAAGGACCTCCCGGCTAATGTCATAGGGGATCAAAGATTAAGCCAGCCAGGCCAGAGGGTACAATTTCAAATAGTTTACTACTCAAAACATTGCTTAGGGATTTTAAAATTTAGCACTGAAAGACTGGTAGCTCTTTGCTATCGTTTTGAAGTGAATAATTGAAAAATATTTTTGAAATGAAATTTATTCGCTCTTTATTTTGTAAAAAAAAAAAACAAAAATCCTTGATTTTTAATGTAGATGTAGAGAATTGTGGTGATTTGTTCTATTTATCAATGTTTCCAACACATGCCAGAAATTTATGTTTTACACCACAAAGTACTTTTTAGTAGTGACATGTATGAGGCCATATTTTTGGCCATTGAACTCTTTTAATGACCTACTCATGCCAAAAATATAGGTAAAGAAAGACTGTGCTTTTAATTTTTATTAGATGTAAAATAGGTTTCTTTCATCAAAATAATAATATCAACCTTTGTAGGTCCACTGCACACATATACTGCAGTTCGATAAAGTCTGATATTATTATTTTAAGGTAAAAAATATATTTATTTTAATAAAGAAAGAATAAAGATTTCTTAGGCATAAATTTTATTTATAATGAGTGTGTCTGCATGTTAATTATTCTTTGCTACATGGACATTTATCGTTCGGCTTAAGCACTGCGATAAGACTCATGATTCATATTCATTTTATTTTTCCCAATGTACCTGCCTTAAGTAGTGTCCTAGCGAGGAGGTGCAACCGGCGCAGAGTTCCGTGCTTGAAAATGATAAATAAATATTGTGTGTACAAAAGCTGACCAACCAGGTGTTACTAAGTTCTAAACATAATCCTTAAAAATAAACACCTATGAGTTAAATTAGATCGATTTTGACATTCCACTAGAAATGTAACTGTGTAAAAATAAAAAATAGTATTCATATCATTGTCTGTCTTTAAGTGGACACAAACTTGACATTCATAATTAATCCGACTTTAATTGAAAACTTTTTGGTTTGCATTGCACCTCAAACTCCAAGTTGTTCTTAGCCTATCTAATAACAGCTCACTGTAGATGTAGTGAGACATATTAAGCATAAAGATAGTAGTAATAGTACCAGAGAAAAATAATAATAATAAGTTGTGGGCGATAAAAATAAATAATAATAAGTAGTAGGAGATAAAAATAAAAAACTATAAGTAGTAGGGGACAAAAATAAATAATAATTAGTGCAATGAGTGAATATTTATTAACGCAAACATAAATACAATCTTAATAAGGTTTGAAAAGGTTTGAAATTAAATATTTCACAATCTAGCAAACAATATCCGTAGCTATGCTATGCTATAATGCCATAAAAGGTAGACCCCAAGTCCCAAATTTCTAGACATCACAGTTGCGCACTGACTGTCAGTCATTCATCGGTGGAACCAGGTCAAGTAAGTGTTAATAAGCCTAGCATCAGTTAAGGCCTTAACTGTTTTATCACTGTCTCCGTCAATCCCTGGCATCTTTTATACTAATCTTGGTGATTTGTTATATTTGTGTTTTTGTAGGCAAGGTGTTTTTTTTTTCACAAAATCAGAAAATAAAAATCACAACTATACGCTTAGATTATTAAAATTACGATGATGGTTGTTAAGTTATATGTTATTTTTATATGTTATTATATATTATTTATATGTTACTTTTCAATTTCTGATAACTTCTAAGCTGGCGGTGTTATACTCCCGTGCCACGGGCGAGCACTTCAAGCTGTCGGTCCCACCTCTGCTTTCTCTCCAGTCATGTCCTATTTCCGTCCAATCGAAAAAGAAGAATAAAGGAATAGAGAGTGCACTTGAACTGGCATAAACACTTATGTCCTGTATCTTGCGCAGATGGCTCTTCTCAATAGAGATGGCTGCTGTTGCTGAAATTTTGTAAATAAATTTATTTATTATTTACAAAAAAAAAGACAAGTCTTAAGACAATTAACTTTTACTACTACTGAAGAAAGCAGACAGGCAAGGACGCTTTGGTAAGCGCAACGAGTAGTTGCTTGTCTGCATTTTAAAATAGCTTAGAGAAAATAAAGGATACATAGCGTTGTAAATATTACATAAATACTTCAATAAATTTATAAGGAACCAATGAACAGTAAACCGGTTCTCCCATGACCACTTCAAGGATTAATCGGTCAAACCCCTCAACTGGCCAGGGCTTTACGTCTCCAAACTATGCGGAGTTATCGAGGCCGTATGTTGGTCTGTCACCTGATCCAGGGGTATGCAACTACTCTATTTGCTCCGAAAATATTTTTCTTTATTTCATACTATTTACACATGTTACTTATAATTAGATATAAAAAATCAAAACGCAATTACTTATAAGAATTTAAATTGTCATTTATTTAATTATTTGGTTATTATTACAAAAAAAATAATTCAAGTTATCGTTACAAAAATATAAAGGTATAAATTTTATTAAACTACCGTGGTTACTGGAGAATTTTTCGATTGAAAGAGGACCGAATTTAAAACATTGGTCTAATTTATTATATATTACCCGAATTCTAGGAATATAGATATTGAAATATAGACGCACAAATGGAAGGACCTAGTTGATTAAATTACTATAATGCTCAATCATTATATTCATTCTATATGATGAAAATAGCTCATACAATTTACTTCAGATACAAAAATAAATCAAAAAATAAACCGTAAAAAAATCTCAAGTGAAAACTACAAGTTTAGAAAGTGTATTTCAAATTGAGGGTTTTTTTAATTGTGTTGGAGGACAAAAGAAAAGTCAGAGCCTTTTGATGACTACCGACCCCCAGAGACATCCGCATAATCGTTTTACGGTGGGCCATCGGCTATTCACAAAGTGTACGACTCGACTAATACCTCTTATTATTTTACCGACGATTAAAAGTTTATACAGCATAATTTATGACAAGAATCTGTATTGGTTATAGTATAAATATAAGACACAATGGAATAAGAACAAGCGCCAACAGTTGCGAGCACCTGGCACGGACGTGAGTGGACCCATATATTAAGTACTTAAATTTCCTGACATATTTGAGAGCCGGGACTACCATCTGAGTAATAAAGCTTGCAGCCGTCAACAGTGCAGGCCCAATACATCACAACTGGTGATAGTGCAATAACGCGACCACCGCAATGTCCTTCGTTATTGCCGATAACTTGGTCTTTTTAATCATCTCACATTTTTGTAGAATAAGGCGGGCAAAGAACCAGTCGGAGCCTTTCGATGACTACCTACGCTCAGAGACGCCTATGAACATCGGCCTCATTATTTGTTGTGGTCCGTCCTTCCCTTCTGTCCCAATGGATTACCGGAAGCTTACAAGCCACACGAAACGAGACAGGCCGCTTGAGTGAGAGGTGTCGTTCCGGGCGTGCCTGCCTAATTCGGCTGCAATGTAGCATGCCTCTAGTTCGAACAGTCTCTAGGTTATCAATGTCGTCTCAGATTGATAAATACGGCGTCGTGAGTGCCTGGATCATCCACATTTAAGTACTCAGTGCCATTTTAATGAGCTCCTAAGAGATCCGTTTAAACGGATTCAGGATTTAATTATCTTTCATATAATACAGGCATAAACTAATAGCTATATTGTCCCGTTTCGGGTAGCTTGCGAGTGTCAGGCTGACCCAATGTAAGGATTAAAGGGAAACAACTATACCTAATCACTGGTTTTGCGCGCCGGTAATTGTTCATTCTCGATAGAAAAACCACATGCACTTGCTCAAGGCTCAGTGAACGGAAGCCTCTTGTACTGCATTCATTCTTTAAAATTCTGATAAATATATGGGATGAAGATAAATGTTGACACTTTTTCTTTCTTTATCTTCAGACTTATGCCCATGTCGGTGTCACGGATTATCTGGCGTTCCCTCTGGTGGCGCACAGACAATATCATCGCTTTTTGTGTAGCATGCCATAAGGCGACAGAATTAATGCGTACCGTGATATATGTTGGTGCGTATTAACTAGCCCCGCGGTTTCGCCCGCTTACACCACATATTGCAAAGTCTACCTTTGCAATATGTGGTCTTCTTAGAGAGCACTTACGTCTTAAAAAGAGCACCTGTTTTTTTTTTGTCATTTTATGATGAGTGGGCGTATGAGTGATGAGTGAGTGAGTGAGTGAATAATTTAATTAGTTTATTAGCAGAGCCATGGTGGTACATGCAATTAATAGTCACAGTACTGCCGATTTTTCGGCGTAGTAATTAACCACGCTCCGCGCAATAATCGGCATGACAATTTTCACAGTAGTTCTCAATCGAAACACGTGTTTGAAAAGAAATTTATGTTTTACATTTATCTTTGATTATATAGGTCGCAATCGGATTGTCAAAAATCGACGGATTTCATTACGACTAGCCCTATTCAAAGGCAGGTTCGTTTTGTTCTGTGGCGGGCCTCAACGTGGAGAAGACGACGGCGCTATGTCAGCAAGGGGCGCTCCATGCAGGGGTGGTTTAAGTTCAGAGGCCAGGATGTGTCTTGCAAATCCCCAGTCGTGTATCTCGGATGCAGTATCGACCGCGCGCTGCGGATGGGCTCGCTGGTGGACCGAGCGGTCAACCAAGCGAGAACAGCCCGCGCTTTGCTGTGGCCGGTACTAGCGTCCGGACTTCCTACACGGACGAAACTGGGGATTTACAAGACATAGGCTTATTATCATTTCAAACATTTTAGTTCCTAATTCTATCACTCGCGGCCTTGCTTGACATGAGAACACAATGGCGCCAATTGTCGAATACAGAGAAATGAAAAGGCTATATAATTATATCAAGCAATTTAATATTCTAAAAAACCTTTTAAATTAAAGTAGTTCAAGAACATAAGCTTGTTTTACCTTTGGCAGTATGCTATTTTCTTTGACTTGGGTGAAGCTTTGGATCACGTATGCCATGATATAATTCTTTCAAAATTAGAACGATTTGGATTTCGTGGAATCACAAATAATTCGTTCAGAAGTTATTTACATAACAAGATGCAATGTGCACAAATAATTGAGATTGCTGACAATACAAAACACACCTACTAATCCACATTAAGTCACAATAAAACCGACGTTACATAGGGTAGTTGGGTCTTATTTTTTTCCTTTTATATACAAATGGTCTACCACATGATATATCTCACGAGACTATTATCTTTACTGATGATACGACTGTGTTAATTAAATGTATGAACAATAGAACTTTCCATTTGGACATAAATTCTACTATTGCTTGTATCCAAAACAGGCTACTTAATAATAGCCTAATGCCTCCTGAAAAAACCAAAGTAGTCTTATTTAAAAATAACAAATCTGATCATTTTTCTTCCAGTAGTGTGTGGTGGTAATAATAACATTAACGAAATTGAAATTAATTGAAAAAAATGTTTGCGTATAGAAATTGACAACAGAACAGAACAGCAAGTGGAAAAATCAAGTTGAAAAAATGGATTCGAAAATTAACCGATTTGTGTTTGCGTTAAAAAATTGAGTATATACATTGCCACTAGAGGCTGTATTGAGTGCTTACCACGGATATGTTTCATCAGTTCTTGGGTATGGAATTATAATTTGTGGAAACTCAGTTGATTTAGATAGACCATTTAAGGTACAAAAAAGATGTATAAGAGCTATGTAGAGGACACGCTTTGGACAGTAGTATTTTTAAAGCGCTTAATATTCTCCCGTCACCTTGTTTTTACATAAAAGAAATGTGCTTTTTTTGCAAAAAACCATCAATTTTTTACCACACGTGAACAGTCGCAAGGTAGAGCGACAAGACATTTGGTAAGATTAACTATGCCTATTATCTATATGACCCTATTTAAAAAGAATTCGTACTATATGGCAATAAAAATTTATATTAAGCTTCCTCTGACGACGATGGCTTTTAAATATAATTTACACAAATGGCTTGTAGAAAAATGTTTTTATAGTATTCATTATTATTTAAATTATATTTAATAATTTAAATAATAATTAATAACTTACTCAATAATAATAAGTCCATTACAATTTTATTAATGGAATCTGTTATTAATTAATCACCTATGAGTATGCTATCATCTTAAAGTGTCTTACACACTTTAATTTCATAAATTTTTGAAAATATGCTTTTATGAAATTAACTCAATTCTTATCTTAATTTATTTGACTTTATTAGACATATTATTTTTGTGATGTTAGTAATAAACTTGTTAGTGTATATTGTGACTGCTATATTAAGGCTTATGATTCCTACTTATGATAATATGGATAAAAATCATATATTCTTGTTATTTAAATTACTATCTAATAAATAAGTAGAGTTCATAAATTTTGCTTTGCACGCCGTATAAAGGCAAACTGTGACTTCGTAATTGTTTTCAAGATCATACTTTACGTATATTGGCAAAAAAGGATTCTTATTCTTAAAAAAACTATGTTCAGAAATAGGTTCAAATTTTTCTGCGGGAGTGGGTTAGGTTAGCCTTTGTGGTTAGGTCCCTTTCTTATTGGCGCTCTAAACACTTGGCCTAATTTTGTAATTGTATCGAACAGTATCGCTGCTTAAAATCAAGATATTCAATTTGGTTAAGCGTTAGCCGCCAAATTTAAGAACGTCTCGCAATGACAATCCGGCTAATCGTTGGCCCGTCACACAACAAAACGGCCCTGTTATTGAAAATGGCTCGCAGTAGCTGGCGATTTGTACAACACGACTGCGACTACATAACGTACCGAGATCAGCGCTCAATTGACTTTAGCCAAGGTGGTGGTTTCCAAATCGTTCTACTGAGCCCCACCGCCACATCACCACTCAAACAATGCTTGGATTGGCTTCTAACATTTTCATTACAGTGACCTTAATTAAAATTGAATTTACTTCACGGCTGTTGAACACAAAACATTGAAACCCAACACGGCTATTACCTAATAATACTAAGATCGGTGTGCATTTCTGAATTTTGCATTTACCGATAACGTATTTGGCTTCGGTTAATTTTATTGAGAAATTCTATTTGAAATACAAAAAGTACAGTCATTGAAAATTTTGTACGCGTATTGCGTTACTCTGCGAACCTCTCACAAAAGGTCTTCAAAGAACTATTCTCCCGGGATTAGCGTTGACAATGGGAGAGAACGCTTCGAATTCCCTTACATATAATACAAAAACGAAAACGCGCAATGCAAAGGAATGTCGGCTTTATTACAAACATCTACGGTCGTTAGTGATGTTATCTGTGCGATCACGCAGTTGGCTTTTAACAAAAGGTTTGAAGAAACTGTCAAAATTGTAAAAATAAGATTCTCCGTGAACGCGCAGCTTGTGCATTTGAAACTATAATCTGTGATCAATCATTTTGAAATTCGATTTGTAAAGGACAGATGCAGATTAATCTTTTTTTTTTCCATTACTTTGGAAAAATATTTTATAAATGTCAGTGTTGAATTTCTTTGTTCTTAATTTAAATAAAATTCTTATAAATATGCAAATTACACTCAGTACTTAGAATAGCAAATGGACCGTACACCTTATAACTATCTTCAAAAGCTTCCAACATCAATCAAAATGCTTCAAAATTATCTCTAAAAAATATAACCATACGTCAAGAAATTTGTAAACATGAGGATATTATAAAGCTTGTTTGTATTTGTTAAAAAGACAATTGTGTTTTATTTTTGAAGTTATACTTCTTTTTTTTGCGTTAGGAAAAAATGATACCACACACCGACACTTCGATTTAAATTATAGTCAGCATATTAGTATTCAAAAAAGTTATCAAAATGAGTTATAATAAAACTTTCAATGTATTTAAATACCCTTTTTCTAATGGTAGTGTCGTTTTATCTACAAAAACAGATTAAGGCGAAAGATAAAATTTAAAATAAAGACTTTTATCTTGTTACGCCATTGAAGTATAATTTCTAGAGTATGTACATAACTACACACACTTTTTTCTTATTGATGTAGTATCGCAAATACAGGTAATTGTTATGAACAGGTGAAATACAACCAAAACACGAACACGCGTAGAGGAAAGGCAAGCAGAGAGAACCAGAATGGGAGGTTGCAGGAAACGAAAGTTCCATATATTTAAAAACCGCAGGGGTTCAAACATATTAACTTATCAATGGGCCTAACAAGCACGTCCGATGGAATTTAAAAAAATTGACCCGATTTCGATTTTATGCTCCTTATACCGTAGACACCATGCTGGTGCATATAACTAGATCGCTAGCAACTTTATAGTTGGTTTCTTGATTTTTAGAGAATAAACATAAAGCTCTTTCATGACCATGGCGACAGAAAATGCTACAGTAAATTTTAAGGCAATCCCTCACATTGTATAAGCTGAAACTCAACGTAGACGTCAATTCAAGCCATGCCGGTATTTTCTGAGGGGTATTTTTCTTACTGCTGCTAGGAAAGTTATAATTTATCCTTAAAAATAACTCTTAGTGTGTTACTTAGGTAGTATTGGGATCGCCTCTGTATATCATGAATATGATCTACCGACACTGAGCATCGATGACACACAGATGAACGACAAACCAATATGTCCGCGCTCATTTGAATTTACTATGTAACAGGGATGTGTGAAATTTTTGATGTGTGCGCGACACTTTTGTTTTAAATAAAAATTAGTGTCGCCATGATTCCGGCCGGGCACACACCGACTGTTTGTCGACGAATGTCACACGTCCGCTAGTATAAACACTGCCTTGTTATACATGCTGATGCCATCTGTATTACTTAAATCATGAATGTCTGCATATTTGGTCAAATATGTTCAACCGTAGATCGTGAAGCGTTTCAAGTCCCGGGGCAGATTAAAACATATTCTTATTACTTATGAAATTATAATTTTGTATGAGGCAGTGCCATTCTGTATTTTAGTGGATTTGGGCTCGCACGACTGGAGGGGGTACCGCTCGCTCACACGATAACGGTTTTTGAGTGGCCGGTGGTCCATTAGAAGGGAGGAGGAAAGGGTGATAACCTATGTGTATAACTATAATAAGGATGTTTATCGGCGTCAATAGCTATCAAAACGCTCCAACTCAGTACAGTCCGGACACCGGAGTCACTTCGCGCTTCGTAAATAACATTAAACCTTCTTTCTTACCGGTCGAAACGTAAGCCTCCTGTAATACCTTCGGAATTGTAAAAGGAAGTAGAGACTACGCGCATACTTGTGCTGTGTGCACAGTAATTAGACTATCTCGGGGATATTTGAATGAGAAATCCGATTTCATTGAGTCTTCAACAACTACTTTACGTCAGACCTTTACGTCTCATGATCTACGGTTGAACACACCTTGACTAAAGAGGCAGACATTTATGATTTTAGAGGTACGTACCATTTAAGCATAACACGAGCAACGAAGCCATTTTTTTCTTCGGAGGGACCTACTACTGATTGGCGGCCCTTGTCTAGCCTTAACAGTTCGAATGACTACGAAAGACTTTTGTGTCTTCAGGTTTAGGGACTTCTGCCTGTTTCATATGGCACAATGTTTTCAAAAAATATCATACTGTACAAGTCCCTGAACTTTCTGTGGTGGTCCCTTTTTTATCACAACAATTATACTTGAGACATTTTAAATTCGTAGTTTATTACGCAAGAACACAAATCTCTGATTAAATAGTCCTTACTATTATTTACAAAGGCTTATGACGGTATACCGTGGAAAAATAAAGAAAAGATATGCACAAGCATACATTAGAGAGAGATGACATGTGCGTGGCGTCCCTTTTATTTTACAGTTTTTTCATCTTTTCCAAAGTCGAACAAGAGAATCTAGCTGTGAATCTGATGATATCAAGCCGTGTATATATTTAGTGTTTGTGCTAATGTCTGAACATCGAATTATTTGCCTATTGGTTAGATGTAAATAAACAAAATAAGTAGCATGTACAGTAGCTGGTCCGGGATGGACGCGAGTAGCAGGAGTTTGACCGTCTTGGCGTTCATTGAGAGGTCTATGTCCAGGAGGGGACCGATAGGGGCTGATAATGAGAACGATGAAAGAAAATAGGGCCAACAGCGACAGCCATACCGTCACGTTTCGTGCAGTCTGTGAAAAGTCGGAAGCCGATTTATGAAGCATAGCAACGCGGATGTTATGTATTAACATGGATGTTAAGTGACATCGATATTCGCCAAGTTGGTACTGATTTCTCATATACCCCCCCCCCACAGTCTATATTATAAAAAAAATTGTTGTTATTGTTTCACACGATTTCACTCCAAATATTTAATTTATACCGTATTGTTTGGTTAGTTAAGGAAAGTTTCAAAAAACAAAAACTAACTTTAGATTGCTAACTCTTATTTCATACCTAGGAATCGTTAATACAAAATTAAGTTCAGATACAAAATATTTTACTGGTATCTATGACTGCATATATACCTAAATTGTCGGCTTATGACAAACGAGGGGAATTCGGGACGCGAGCTATGCGACTGTCAAAGAACAATCAAATTATGAATAGAACTGCCAATAGCTTTAATGTTGAACGCTTAAATGCTGACATCTAGGTATATATATGAAAACGAAATATCACCCATTAATCACGAAATCTCAGAGAATGTAACACTCACAAACTTTAAATTTGGCAGGTCCCTTTTAGGATGCAGACATTTTTGCTAGGGCGCTTAAGGGTGCCTCCTTGGGTAGAGGTAAGCGAGGGGCTAATAGAAGAGTATAAAATCAAAATTAGGAGACCAATTTTTTCCAAGCTCCGATTCCTCGTTTGCCCCCTATTCTATAAAGAAATTATAGAATAGGGGGCAAACGAGAAATCGGAGACCTTTTACGTCTACCGACGCCCGTGAACACGCACATAAAGTGTACAGAATTGCTCGTGATATTTTCGGACATTTTTGGTTAAAAAGACGAAAGAAAAAGTGGTCTTAGAGCATCTCAAGTTCTTAAACATGCTCGATCTGTTCTTGTTAACCAAGTTCTAACATGGGACAAACAACTCTAGTCTTCGTTACGTCCTAGATATATGAAATGCTAGCTAGCATATGAAATGCTAAAATTAATAGTAAGTTCTTATTACAATGTTGTAAGAGAAATGCGTCATAAAATGGGCGCCAAAATTCCTACTCACAACGTAATTTTTAAACTCACAGGCAATAGTGTACTTATGTCAAATCGTTGGCGTCAATTTGAAGCTATAAAGTTAAAAACTTAATACCAATTAAGTAAATTAATTACACTACCTTTTCACAGACATTATATTTCATAAGCAATGATGGCATGTCTGTATAATTAGCTCTTTGACATAAAACACACACAGGCGCAATTAAAATAGGGTGTATTTATTATGAAATCCAACATATGTTAACCCTGGCCCCATACAACCTGCAAGCATGCGGTTCCAGCGAGCCACCATCTTTTTATTTAATTTTTTTAATTACCCAACTTGAGATCCTTTTTGGACACCGCGCATACATTTAACATTAACTTCTAATCCGTTGTAATAAAGCTAAAAATGAAAAGAAAATACAATTTTGTTATTATATATGACACGGAGAATTCTTTCTGGTAGACATTTTCGGAAAATTTCGTTGGCAATTTTCATGGACAAATGACAATTCTCGGTATTGATCTTTGAATAGTTGGAGTTTTGGCAGATTTTTAATTGATACAATGTTGCCAACGCTTTTAAAAACTTTGAAGCTTGCATGAATTGTGATTTCTCCTTGAGATAAACTCAAGTATTAGTTTATAATATTTCAATAACGTGTTGGTTCGATATACGACATGCCGACATTTCTTATAGATATAATAAAGAATCTTTTACGATTTGTATTTTAGACTTATGAGTGGTGCACTCTTCTAATTGGCTCATTTCATAGGAATTTGCTCATAATTGTCGCGGGCTGGTTCTATTGCGGAGTTATGTGGACCGCAGCGGCTAAACGTACAATTTTCTAAAACGTATTTGTAAAATTTTAAAGTCCACAGCAGGCTTCACATTAGTGTCAAATAATTCCATTGATAATTGAAATGTACGTCGGTATTCGGTTCATTCCATTCGTAGTCAAATACGTCAATGATGAACACTTCGGGTTTGATTATTTCTGAGAATGAGATGGTACTGAAATTAACGTCGGAATTCTTTTTTATTGCTCATGGCATCCAGCATTGGACCGATAAATAATAATATAATCTGTGGACTTATCACACCGCGCTAGCCTAGTCATTTGGTAAGTACCGTAAGGACTTGTGTTATAGGTACTAGACAACGGAAATACAATGATATTTTTATAAATTTTATATATTTAAGATTTTTTGTATAAAATAACAGATGTATAAAAATCCATGATCTAGACGGGATTCAAGCCCGTGACCAGTAGCGTAATACGGAGGAACCACCACTTTACCAGCTGAGCCAGCCGGACGTTTTATATATCGATAAGGGCTGATAGTTGTGATGATGGTAAGAAGCAGTCGAAGTAGTTGGTAACAGCTTTCAATGTTTATAAACAACTACACCCCACCACCTCTAGCTTCTAGTTCTAGCTTGCAGACTTCCATTTCCTGGTCGACATCGTCCCAACGGCCAAGGTGACTCGGAGAAACCGCTAGAAACAAGCAACAAGAAAAAGAAAGAAATGCCTTGATTTCCATCCGTATTTTGTGAGCGAGATCTACCTCTTGGCTAAGTTTTAGTAATAGGCGGTGCTATGATCCATTGCAGCCGAATCCGACCGGTGAGGCCGACGTATGAACCTCTCGCTCACATGATAGCGCTGTAAAGTGACGGCTATGATTTTCTCTTTTTTTTTTTTCGGAGGGACCTACTACTGATTGGCGGCACTGGTCCAGCCCTAACAGTTCGACTGATTACGGAAGACTTTTTGTCTTCCGGTTATAGTACGGCTATGACGTTGCGCTTCATGCGGTTTTTGAGTACTCGTCCATACGAGCACGGAGGGCAACGCATTCGCTTGACAATAATAGTGGGGATGCTATCGGGCGTCGTTAGTAGTCATAGAGCTCTGATTTCTCGTTTGCTCTCTTCTACTAGAAAAACATGCTGACCCGATTTAATTACAGTGGTACGAAGAATATCTCATGATTCATGACCAATATTTAAAATAAAAATCTCGCATGTGTGTGGAATGTGGATACATTCTGCGTTGTGTTTGTGCAATTTATTCAATACTATGTATTGCTAGATATTTTTTTTATTTTATCGTAAAACAACTCGTCGGACAATTAAGAGGTAGTTAGTGTCATGCTACATTGCAGCGGAAATTGGCCGGAACGAACCCCGGAGAATCCTCTCGCTCACATGATACCGCCCTAAAGTGACATATTCAGTGTGCGGTTTGTGAGTAGGCGTTGGCAAATGGGGGGGAGGGGGGTTGAAAGGGTGGGCATCGGCATAGTAATTATGTTGATGTTCATGTAATCGTAAAGAGGCTCAGATTTCTCACTTGACCCCTTATACTATAAAGAAACAATAAAATTATTTCAATTGGCTCTGTATTTATAAACCAATCACTGACGCAACAGATTCAGTAATGAGTATTGAGATATATGACGTCTATAATTGGAGCTGATGCTGGAGAGACATTTGAGTGATCATTCATTTGACGCCACAGATCATTTGGTCGGCCATGATATATTTAATTAATACATATCCCACACCCCGGCGTTGCGCGGTCCCGTGTCAGCCACTGCACAGTTAACAATATCATAATTATGACCCACGGCGTCCTAACCAAACACATATGTTTATTTACGTAGCGTACGAGCGCAGCGGACTTTTGGTAATATTACGTTTCTGGAGTGAGCTGTATGTTATGAGATCCTGAAGTAGCCAAACGAGTGAGAGTGCGTATAAAATATAGATAATTATCCATTACCTCTGTAAGCATAAATTGCGAATTAATATAGTATATTAATGCGGATATCGTCGACTACTCGTACACTTCTCTGGTTAGGGTTGTACTACCACTGCAAGCGATCCAGACAACCAGAATTGGACAGAAACAGTGTAGGTACATAATTCCAACAAGCGCACACTGTTTATTTTTGTTTCCCTGCAAATGTTAAATGTAATATTTGAGTATATCATTGTCCAGAGTATGTAAATTCGGTATACGTCTATTATAGCTATTTACCTATAAATTAAAATATATGTTTGTTTGTCTATCTGTCCATAATTGACTTTTAAATGGAAGCAGGTAGATACGTAATGTCCTTAACAAATTCTTTGATAAATGTTTTGCACAAAAGAAAGCGTAACGCCAAGAACTGTTTACTTAAAAATATCAGACTTCAACATAAATGTCCATTTACCTCGTACGCACAGCCCACGCCGGAGCACGTTCTAGCAACAATAAGGCGCAAATGAGGCGGCCATCTTAAAAAATGGATTTAAAAAACATTAAACAAGCATAAGCTCTGTCGGGCATTCCTGTCTCCTATCATAATAATCATGTGACGTGAGATGCACAGCATCTGCTTTGGTTCCTCTGTGAAATGATTTCATTCAATTAATTCTAATGTTTATATTAGTAATATAACCAGCGGCAATGACTCTTTCAATCTGTTTATTTAATTGAAATATTTCTAACATGTTATAACCATTTCGTCAATATACTATCGAGGGTCGATGTAATTACTGTAACCGACTCGGTCCATCGTAACCAAATAATTTATTCATATTTTAGGGCGACAAACGAGCACTCCGACTTCGGGTCCACCGACACAACCACAAACCGCATGAAACGCGATATCAAAGGTATTACATTACGACGGTATCATGTGAGCAAGAGGTACCTCCGGTCGTACAAGGCCCAATTTGACTTCAAGGCAGCATTCCCCTACCTCTTACCAAAACTGTGTGTAACTATCAAGCCGTGAGTTGGCTTGTAACGACAGTACAAGCCACCTCATGGCTTGATAGCATGTTTCATACGACGCACTGATTGTGAGGATCCTAGATGGCTTCCGCACCTCTCATCAATCGCGGGAGATTTGCGTGGGTTTACTCTGCGGACCTAGATGGCCCAATCAAGTGGTGGTTTAAAGTTGTTAACACACCTGTGGTATGCAGACGTGTTATCAACGGCTACGTGTCAATTTCACTTAACTGACACAGTCAACATTTTACAGAAACTGAAAAAAAAACGTTTATTTTTTCTAATTAAGAAATTATATGATTTTGGTATAAATGAATAAAAACAATATACTCCATATAAAAACATAATAGTCCAAAAACCAAACACGCGAATAACTCCTATAGAGGCAAAACAGTATAAAAGTGAATTTCTCTAAAAGTGTCAGTTAGGAGGTATTGGAACTCGCCGTCCTTATCCTGCTTTGTCCTGTTCCGTCAACGGGCCGCCGCACTCTCACAGAGGACGACTTCATAGCCATCACTTGACGCCGGTGTTATGTGAGCGAATGGTATGTCCCTGGTCATGCTGACTCGATTTGTCTGCAAGCAGCAATGTCACTACCGCTTCATTTCAAGGTATATTTTTGTTCTATATTACAGGACGAACCAGCAACCTCATTGTTTGGCGACTAGCGGCGCCCTTTAACATCCGCATATGTCTTGTCGTCCTGCATCCGTCCCCTGCAATGGGCCCTTGGGTTGCTCACAAACAGCACCAAACAGAATTTATATCATTTTAAAAACCTTGCAACTTAACAACCATAAGGATCATTTTTGTTGTTTCATTTTAAAGCCTTTCTCACATACCCAAGTAGAATTGATACAAAAGATTTTCTGACTCATATGGGTAACGATGCATTACTAAAGTACCAATCGATTTCTAGTGAATGACAAGGAGGTGCTTTAGGAAAAAATCTCCTTTTTTCAAATAAACGTGATTAAGAAAAGGCGACCGAATCCGGGTCGACGAGCAAAGTAATAAATCACTTTGTTAGTCACACGTAACATTAGGGATGGCTGCCAGTTTGTGCTGTAACATAAAGCGAAATTGAAGCTATGCAATAACTGGTAAGAGCAAGCTTTAACACTTTGGTTATTTTATTGAATAATATAAATATTACTAAATCTTTATAATAAAATAATAAAAAAGTGTATATGTGCATCAAATATTTTTCAAAAAACAAATAATTGGGTGATAAGTAAACAGTAGTAGGGAAAAAATGTGATGAAAAAATTGTGTGTTTATAGGTTTGTATGTTTATTTCTGTTTGTACACACTAATCTCTGGAACCAAAAGATGGATTTGAATAAAGTTTTTTGTATATGTATTAAGCCCGCACAACATGTGGGTGTAATTTGTTATGAAAACTGGAACTTCTGAAGTACGCGTACGAAGTCCCGGGCACTAGCTATTTATTAATATGAATAATAAATTACAATAAAATATTCTTGTTATTATGTATCGGCTTGCATATGCAGATATTGTGGCGTCGGTTGTTACCAAATGGCTTTGACTGCTCATTTATCCTCTTATGTTATAAGGAAGCTCAATATTAAGTCACTTGACGACCACCTGGATCAGTTGGTAACGTGGCGGTTAGTCCGCGTATTACGCCAGAGGTCGCTGGTTCAAATCCCGCCAAGGTCATGGATGTTTATACACTTATTATATGTGTTTCTAGAATAAAAATCTTAAATCTATAAAATTTCTTAAGTTTATGAAACATTAAGTATATTTACATTGGTATTATATTACCTGTAACACAAGTCCTTACTGTGCTTAGCACAGAGCACAAAAAAAATATTCGAAAATTGACTTTATAATAACCTCTACTATATATTTTGTTATGCAATTCCTATGCATTAACATACATAAATCACCAAATAACCTAAATAACAAAAAAAATTTGCTTACGTGTTATAGCTTGCCGTGTTCGCATGCTTTATTCTGCATCAGAATGTGGACCCATGTCATTGTGTTTACAGGAAACGAACTTTTTGCCACATCTCGTTATTCACCAACTCATGAATTCAATGTTACAATGAAAAATTGGACAACAATAGGTGTTACGATGAATAGTCGGTTCGAATCAGCTTTCAGCATCGAAAGCCGTAAAGTTAAATTTAGCCCACATGGAATGAGTTTTTTTTATTTAAACATTTAGCATAGTGCAGTATAGTTTAATTTTTTGTTTGTTGGCAAGTAAGTTTGCTGTCTATCGTAAAATTACGTTCCTATTTAGAAAAAAAATCTATAAATGCTGCATGTACATAATTTTTTTTGTCAATAACACATTTAAATAAATATGATCACCACTTAATAGTAACTACCTACCACATTATGGACAACCTGACGACCGACGGCTGACGCAGTGGTATCATAGCTCGGATAAGCCGCGCATGTTGCGCCAGAGTTCGCGTGTTCGAATCTCGTCTAGGCGATGGATGTTTAATCTATGTATATTTATTATTATGTATGTATAATTAAGAGGCCATGCCAAGCGAAGTGTTGGTCGACCGTTCACCAGGTGTATGGATATAGATGGATGTAAGTAGCAGGAGATCGGTCGTCTTGGCGTTCATTGAGAGAGGCCTGTGTCCAGTAGTGGACCGATAGGGGCTGATAATGATGATGATATAAAGTTATCATAATACACATATTGAGGCAATCGTTATAATTTTTATGTAAAGCTTAGCGCACCATCAGTACTGAGGCCTCGGCTTCTTGCGGGATTCTTACCAGTTGACATGAAAATCAACGCCGTGCGGCCATGCCAAAGTTTGAATCTGATGGTTTCTAAGGCCACAAGACAGACCGAAGAGCTTCGTAAGTTCTTTATCCCCAATAGGTTACCACTCAAAACTTAACCAGTGATGGTAGGCACGATGGACTAACGCGACTAAGGGACGCCACCTACACATTTCGGGCTTACATTTACCTCTGGCTGCTTGTGATAATATTAAAGGGTCACTAGTGGTAGCCGCGGTCGATCCAAGACACGCAGCGGTGGGAACTTATGATGCGTCCTGCACATTTAAAAAAAGAAAAGACACTATTACCAAATCATGCGGGTGTTCAGCTAGTTTTTTGTAACCAACATTATAGAGCAGAACTGTATTTACCTATGCAAACAATCACTTTATTCTGTACGCAACACAATATTCTTAGTTAGGTACTTAAGCTTATAATTATATAATTGGTAATAAACTTAGCCTGGCTCACTTGAAGTCGATTCCTATAAGCACGTTCGTTTTAACAATACCATAAGGCTATAAGGGCTAGTGATGTCTATGTGAATCCTTAACAAAATATCGATAGGCTATAGGATCTTTTTATAAATTCGCAGCATTTAATAAAATACAAATTCCAGAATCAAATAAAATACTTTATTTATAGTATATTTTTTTTGTAATCATTATTTTAAATATATTAAGCCCTTTAATAAATATCATTTAACTCTCTACCTTTTGTCTGGATACCTTTAAAAAGGATAATATATTCCTAGGATATATGAAGAGGAAGAGATATCTTATCGCCGATGAAATCATGCACTGTGCGGTATCATAAGCACGAGGTGTGTTACACAGAGTCTTCCGGTATTCTTTTCGATTCAATAATAGTTCAGCTAAAATTTTTACACGGCACAGTGCCACTGCTTTAGCTGTATCCTTGACCGCAACGAGGAATTGTCTAATTGGCTCAACCCGGTACATCGCTTCCCATCTGCGAGAGAAGAGGGAGGTCTGTCCACCTATCGTCTCCCTAAACCAGAAGACACAGAAATCTTCCCTAGTCCGATAAACTGTAGGGACGGGAGTTATAGCGCCGTCAACCAGTAGTAGGTCCCTCTGGAAAAAAAAAATCTCTAATTGTTTGCCTCGGATTACCACAATCACTATGCTAAGTGAACAGTTTGACTAGTCTGATTAAAATTTAATAGCCATTTCAGATTATTTATATTTAAAACCATATGATTATATTACAAAGTATAAAATGCATTAAAGGACTTACTACCATAACTTCTAGTCTAATGCATTTGCAACTGCTCTTGAACTTGCATAATAATCTTGCAACATAATTGTGATACAGCAATGCAAAGGATAATATCGAATGTCTTAAACTACAAACTATACAGAAACTGCAAACTTTATATATCGGTAAACGCTTGTTCATTACCTGTAGCGCAACACTCAGAACTTTTAATGCTCCCATTTATTTTGCATGGACCGAGTGGTGAGCGAACTCTAAGAAAATCTTGTAAATTTTCATGACGTTGGAATATAATGAATATAGTCCTTGGAATATCCATAGGTAAATTAACTTCCTTTCCTTTTTGTAAATTATAATAAAAATTAAATATCAGTAATGGCACAAACAATTACACTTTGTATATACTGCTTATTTGAGATATCCTGTTTTACGTTTTTTTTTTTTAATAAAGAACTTATTACCTACAGATATTCTTAAATATTTTTTCCCTGTATTGGGTTTAATAATGTACACGGTAACCTCGGACATCTAAAATCACAGACAGGCGAGAGGGTCCCAAAACTCATCTATTCCTAAATTGATCGGGACCATTGATACCTTCAATGGAATCCATTAAGGGGTTCAGACGTATGAAGAAGCTGATGTAAAGCTGAAGTCCAATGGAAAGGGGCAAAGGAGAACAACACATCTGCATAAATATTAGTAATGTAGATGGTAATCGTCGTCACTTATAATAAAATGTCACCGATGGCTCGTTTTCACCCTTGTTTTCTAAATTTAAAAACTGTCGCATTTATTTAAATTTAGAAAAAGATGAAATGTTAAGTACTTATTCTATTTCGATTGTATTATTTATTTTTGATTTGAATGTATAAATAAATATTCTGCGAATATTTTAACCGAATGCTTTTGTATTGGAGCAACCTTGAATAATAAAAAAAATCTTTTCTTAAATTTATCTGTATGCGGCATCAGAAATAAATCATCTGTGAATATTTCAACTCTCTAGCTATCACGATTCATTAGATTCAGCATAGTAATGGGGTTCCGTTTTCTACATTTTGGGCGCGGAACGCTAAAAAGGAGCCATATATTCCTTATACAGAAATGATCAGCATTAAATAGATCTCTCACAATGTTGTACCAAGTGACATTAGCGCAAGCCCGCAGTACATTGGAATTATAAGCTGCCAAATTAAGTTCATTTAGATAATTCGCTTCGGAGAAGCCGAGCGGACACAAAAACACAGAAGTCCTGTCGGCCGTCCAATGGCAACGGGAGCCATTAAAAACTTTGTAATTAAACATTCGGGCAACAAAATGGCCGATGAAATATGTAGTGTGTACAAGAGTTATGCGGACTTTTTGTGCAAGGTAGTCATACTAATTCTGGTTAGGACTTATTGGCCTTGGTAGTTTGTTACCTGTTGTTTTAGTACCGTAAGAAGGAATATTGAGGCATCACTTCAAGTACCTATTAAAAGGTATAACGCCGTTATTATTTAAATGCAGGACAAACCCTGTCGGACATTGGATGTTTAAGGAAATTTTTAGAGAGATAGACAGGCAGAGCTGCATTGAAGCTTATTTCGGCTAGCACGATCCAATAGGAACCTTTAACTCCGAAAAGTGAAAACTCCGCCGTAAAGTGACATCTATAGTGTCACGTTTCGCGCATTTCCAGTGGCCCATTGAAGGGGAGGAAGAAAAGAGGGCAACGCATATGCATGACATCACTGCAACCGCTGTAGCCAACTGCCTACTTCTTTTCATTTACCCTTTACCTTTGTAAATATGAAGAACCACAGGCTAGTGATAGCTACCGGTATGATTATTTAATTTATGGAATCCGAAGATGTTTCGTAAGTTTTAAATTTCCTGTTGTGGCTGATTACATTTAGAGGGTAAACGTTTCTCGAGCTTATGTATGTATACAATATGTAGATTTCTATATCGCCAGCTACAGTCTGAAAAGCTTGTCGGAGTTTACCTTATTCTGTCGTTAGATTTGTCTTGATAATGCCTATCTATGATAAAGTTTTCCCATGTTATGTTAGCTTATTGTATACCTAATGAATTACTACATGTTGAC
The DNA here is from genome assembly GCA_017140195.1 of Eumaeus atala. Lineage (NCBI taxonomy): Eukaryota > Metazoa > Arthropoda > Insecta > Lepidoptera > Lycaenidae > Eumaeus > Eumaeus atala. Next base: position 144,234 of record JAFELO010001173.1, read on the forward strand.
ATACTTACTTAAAGATGGGCCAGTAAGGTTCTGAAGTGGAAGCCGCGTTTAGGGAAACGAAGTGTCGGTCGACCGTTCACCGGGTGGGAAGACGATCTACGTACAGTAGCCGGTCCATGATGGATGCGAGTAGCAGGAGACCGGTCCTTGAGAGAGGCCCGTGTCCAGCAGTAGACCAATGGGGGCTGATAATGATGATGATGACATATTTACAATGAGTATTGAAACAATTAGAGGAGACTCCAGATGAGCAGAATTTATTGTCATAAAGAAAAATAGTATTTTTAATCACAGTTCTTGCTTATCAACAATGTTCGTCATGGTGGCACCATGCTGCATTGTTGCCGAACTGAACCGGCACGACACGGGGAATACCTCACCATAAATCGACTATGCTGTCGTTTTACGGCTTTGTGAATAAGATCGTGCCGTTTGTCAGTGTGGTGGGAGGAGGGAAGAGGAACGGAGGGCAACACACCTGCATGGCATCAATAATGGGGATGTTTATGGGCGCCGGCAGTCATGCAAAAGTATTGATTCCTCGTTAGTACCCTATGCTACAAGAAAATGAATGATACGATAGGAAGTTATTTGTCCATGTAGCTCTTGTACGTTCTTCTCTTGCTTGGACCAATTATTATGTAGGAACATCCCCGTATTGTTTTTGCGGTCCATTTGCGGGGCGAGGCGTACTCCGTCTGAAATGTTGGTCACTAAACGAAATTGACAGTTCAAGGCTCGATTTTGATTTAATTTGGTGGCACGCTGCGCTGTCAAATGATCTTTAAGCCATTCATAGGAAACGATATACCGCAGAAGTGTCGTATCGTTTACGTGCATATATAGGCGTTATTGGAAGAGTTAGTACCATGCATTGTGCATAACACTACATTCTCCTATGGCACTACCAGGGAGGTACTTCTCGCTCACACAATACCGCCGTAAAGTGACAGTGACGCGTTTCGTGCGGTTTTTGAGTAACCGGAGGCCCATTGGAGCGGGGGAAGGGAGGGCTTCGCATCGGCACAGTAATTATGTGTATGTTCATGGGCGTCGCTTGTCATAAAAAGCTCCAATTCTGTTAAAATAATAGGCAGGAATAAATAAGGCTCATAAAATTTTGTATATACATAAAAGTGATTGTTAACCGTGCCTAACCGACAGACGTCCGCACGGACTTTAAATAAGAAGTAGTGCCATTCTGTATTGCAGCCGAATTCGGTGTCGCGTAACGTGTAGTTTATGAATAGCCGGTGGCCCAGAAGAAAGAAGTGCAACTTATCGGAATAGTAAGTATGCGGATGTTTGTCGGATGGTCGTCAAAGGCAGCCTTTTATATAAACGGCTATCGTATTGCCGAAGTCGTGCACCAAGTTTAATTTTCGTGGGTAGCTACGTAATGAAAAATGACTGCTACAAATCTATGAATGGTATCTCAAACATAACAAACAAAACCAATGTATATTAAGTATTAAAAAATAAAGGTTAAAAGAGACTTACGCATAACATAAATCTTCTTCCAACAAAGTCGAAACTGCAAGTATCTTCTAATAGTTATATAAGGTCCAAGAAGGTTTGGAAGAATTTTCAAACACTAACTTCAAGCTGCAAGAACTTTGGAAGAAAGGTCATAGCAAATTGGCATTCATCCAAAATAAAAAAGAAATCAAGCCTTTCTCAAGTTGCAGATTTAACATTAATTGAAACTGGTCACTTTAATAGAAATGTTCACGGAATAGTTGCATTATTTTAAAAGATACAATATTTACTCGCAGATGTATTATGTAATCCAACCCAGTCTGATTGTAAGGCTAACAACGCAGTAAAATTACTTTAACACAATTCCGTGTACTATATGTAGATATTTTACAATCCTGACGTCTCAGTAGCTTAAAAAATACCAGAATAATGCCGAAGTGTTAAAGTTTTAATAACACAAAGTTTTTTTTTTAATTATAAGCCGATTTTTCGCTTGCTCTATCCCGGCTATACTACCCGATTACCGTACACTTACCCGATTAAATAACGCGTAATTTATACGAAAACGCAACGACGACACGAGATAATTATTTTTAGTTATTTCAAGTTTAAGATTTTTTGATAACTTTTGGTAAAAAGTCGTATCGTTAAGTGTAAATGCGATTGATTAGTGTTCGCTTTTGGAGTTGAATTGAGACACGCTCGCTTCAGGAAAAAAATGACGAGCAGTCATTTCGAACAAATATATACGTTTTATGTTCACACTCGCCCTCGCCCCTTATTATTTATATTATCAAATAAATAAAAAAAGCCTTTTATGAATACAATTGTGCCTGTGTCAACCGATTGAGACCCATGACCAGATTAGGAATGGTGTAAAGCTTGGACTTTCGACTTCGAAATTTGATATTTGACTTTATAAGTTCGACTTCGAAATCTAGTATAGTATTTGAGTTACAATCACATAATAATAAATTAAATTCAAATACTGCATGTTTATTAATATTTTTATGTGAGATTTTTATTACCCGCAAAGTTATTTCCTTTACCACATCCTACTACGAACTAGCCACAAGAGACGCGACGGCAAAGCCTGCATTTTCAGGCGGTATCATGTGAACGAGGTTACTCCGGTCCAGTTCAGTTGCCATGTAGCAATGTCACTACTCGTGTTCTTCGATGTTCAATGAGATGTAAATAGATATTTCAAATTGAAATGGATCCTTTTTTTTCCTTTTTTTTCAAGGTGGCATATGTTCATAGTTAATGATGTTGGTGAATCTACACTAGTGTATTTTTGTATTATTTTATTAATTAATATTAGTAAGAGAGTACCCTGCATTGCAGCCGAATTGGGCTAGCATGACCAGGGAGGTCGTGGGTGACTCACACGATACCGCCGTAAAACTACAACGTAGCTGTCACGGTTTGTTCGTTTAGCGAGAAGCCGGCGGCCATTGGAGGGAGGAAAGAAGAGAAAATTATCGCACAGGTATGACAAATGCGCATGACGGCGTCTTAGGACGTCAAAATTCTCTCATTACGTTTGTTTTTTTATATATACAAACAAACTCGTTTCCAATCAGTTGCCCACTACAGATTTATACAGTCGGTTTTTTATTGTATACGTAGCAAACGAATTGTCGAAGACTTTTTACAACTACCGATGCCCTTGAACATCCGCATAATTACTACGCCGATGCGTTGCCCTCCTTTCCTCCTCTCCCTAATGGGCCACATGAAACCATGTCGCTCTACGCCGGTGTCAACTGAGTGAGAGGTACCTTCCCATTCGTAGAGGCCCAATTCCACTGCAATGCAGCATAGAACTGCATTTTGTAAAATGTACGAGTAGCATGGCGTAGTGTCATATAAAATTTAGTTTTTGCACTGTTTTTGGTTCGCATGACTATTACTATGTTGTGTTGTAGCTGTTTTTAGTCCACTGTGACTCATCTGATACCATACTTTATATCATACTGAAACCCAGTTTAATAAACATTCAAATCTAAGTGACATTAAAAAATTAAGTGACGTTCGCCAAAGGCTTGGCAATCCTCTTTCTTCTTCTAAATCTTTCTACTATTCCAACAATAAGCGCCTGGCAAACGTAATTAGCAATGCCTCATTCGTTTATGTACTACAAATGTAACGCAATTAATAAATTGGAAGTTATAAATAGATCCAGGGTTTGAAAATTGAAAAGATTTTGGCCATGAATATAGCAGGTGTTGTGACTATTTCTTTGAATTAATTATTTGAGCCCTTATTACAATTAACATTATTATTTTATCATCAAAAACAATGTCCAAAACAATGATGAATGTGTGTTCAGCTTTGTATGTACCTAACGTACGTTTAACGGTTTATTTCTGAGATATATGCAAATATAATTTACAAAATTTTCGAGACACGGACCCCTAAAAGTTCACAAAAATTAAAAACCATTAATCATAAAATCACGGTGATCGATCCGTTCGGTCTACAATTCGAGTTGTATCTAGTGCAGTCTCGACCGATTTGTTGTACCAATTGCGTGGTTAGTAGTTAGTACCTAGGTAATGATTCACTGTCAACGAGCTGGTGCCCGCGAAATAGTTCCCGTAATTCCTCTAATTAAAAAAAAAAACATCCAGAAACCCTTCCCTGAAGGTTCTACATCAGATGTTTTCGAAACAAACTACAACATATGGCTCAGGCCCAGGCTTTTTAGCTGTACAACAAAAAAGTTTTAAATTAGTCCTGGAGATTGGCGTCTACAATCGGACAGAAAAACAGACAATGTCCTTTTTTTCTTTACTACTGTTTCCTTTTCACCCGGATAATATATTTAATGTACAGACACTTCCTTATTACATACACATATTTACTTATAGGTTTATATTTTATATACCAATAATACAAAAAAGATAATGTTAATTTTTTTATTACATCACGAAATGTGGAAACAATTTACAAAACTTTTCTGTTATATATAGTAAAAACAACCACATGTTCAAGTATAATACTGTTTGATGATATACTGTTCAATTTCGACCGAAGAAGCCAAATTAAATATATATGCTTAGGTTAAAACGGATACATCGAACTCACTGTCTTTAGTTTATAAACAAGCACGGCGGTATCGGTTGAAATATATTCAAGACACAAAATTAGGTACAATAATTTCATATTTATATTCGTTCTTCAATTCTCGTTAAATTTCGTATTGGTCAAACCTCCGCAGGGCTGTCACATCGACACCATGGATAGTAAACGTAGCTGGCTCCTCGAACCGCACCTAGTCAAACAACAGATATTGGATGTTTTTCATCATTCAGGTGCTTAACCTGAGTGTTAAACATACCAGCGGCGATAAACATCCGCACATCCTCTTTGCAGGTGCTTACTTGTCGTTTTGTTTTGTGGTTGTTGGCAACCACATAATATAGTCTCCGTATATATATATATATATATATATATATATATATAATAGCTAAATTAGCTACTATAAACATGATAATATTGAGATGCATCTCTCCCATCTGCGAGTGTGCGATTTGGAAAATAAAAACCAAAAAATTTATGATGATGCCAGTAAATGGCACACCGATGATAGACAAACAAAGTTGCGACCAACAGGTAAGCACTAATAATAGAGGTACAACCTATTTTGCAGTGGTAGTAGTTACTAACCAATCCCGTTTTATTAACAATTTTGTGAGGCGGCATTGTCTAACCCCGCCTGAGCCATTGTCTAACCGCCAACATATAACACATAACGTACCAGTCGCACAAATGACAAAATATCTTTTGTTATTTTCTTCGTCCTAAATTATAAATACCTCTTTTTCATCCTTCTTCTGTTCCTCTCCTTCCTTAGCAGGAGTCTCATTGCCTGCATCTGGTGCTTTAACCTATAACATAATTAATTGATGAATTTAAAAATTTAAAAATTAAAGCTATTATGCGGTTACTGCATACTGGACCGCAGTTTCACAATTATACACGGACACAATGACACATAATACCAGGCTGACTGATAACTGGCCGAAACGACGAACTTAAAAAAAAGATAGGCAAACAAAACAGATTACATTATATTCTATCATCTTTTCGGAAATGGAACACCAAATTTGATATTATTCGAACTGATAGAATTTGTGTGAGGGGACCTAGAACTTCCTCTGCCGTAAATTTTCTCCACAATGAAAGAAACGAAATTCGTGCGGTGATAAAGTTTTACGTTTTAAAAGGGTAAACAGCAACCCAGATTATAGTCAAGCCAGATAGTGTTTAAGGTAATACTGCTCTTACATTGAGTATAATTTACACTTGGATAACTGATTTCAGACGTGAGAGACAGAGCTGCGAAAACGCCAACAGGTCTCTGGCCGTCCAAATGAAGTCACGAATCCGGACATGATCAAAAAGATTTAAAAAATCGTTTTGAATAATCTGCGCTTAAAGTTGCGGCAGGTAGCAAAGATGGTAAGCATTTCCTCTTAACGCGTTTTTAACATTTTACACTAACATTTGCGAAAAAGCTTTGCGCATTTGTCGGCCGGCACAGCGATGCAACGAAGAAAAACAAGAAATGGATTTGCATAATACTTCCGAATTGTCCGCATCCCCCTTATTCCCCAAATCTGGACCCATGCGACTTCTACTTATTCCCGAACCTCAAGAAATGTTTTGACCGAAGATTTTCATCAAATGATGAAGTCATTGCCGACGTAGACGAGTATTTTGTGGGGTTAGAGAAGACATTTTATCAAACTGGTGTAACGGCATTGGAGTAGCGCTGGACTAAATGCATCGAGGTAGAAAGAAATTACGTTGAAAAATAAAATTGTTTTAAATGATTATTAAAATTTTTCTTTGATGTTTCGGATAATTATGAACCACTTCTCGTACCTATGTGTTATAAGATTATACCCCAATGTTAACAGTTATCAGGTTTTATAAATAACTAGCTGTCCCGGCAGACGGCGTTCTGACATTAACTGAATTTGTCGTCACTGTAACGTATACAACGACAAAAATTAAAAAAAAAACGTTAAAGGTGCAAATCCCTTATCATTTAGGGGTTATGTATAGTAGCCGATTCTCTGACCTACTGAATGCGCATACAAAATTTGGTAAGTCGTTTAGTAGGAGCAAGTTAAGTAACATTGTGACACGAGAATTTTATACACAAGATATTGTGATATCCAATCTAAGCATAGATAAAACTGGTGCCTTGAAGTGCTTTAGTGATTATGTGTAGTGTCCGTAGTAACTCCAGACACCCCGGAGTGTGATATGTAGCACTGAGGTTTATCCGCGTAAGTCGAATACGCGTAAATCAACCCGATAACCATAAAATAGTACAAATATTCGAAACTGGGATCAGATGTTTTAAGAAACATAAGTCACAGAACATATTTATCTCATCAATCAATCACCAATTGAGGCTATTTCGATGTACCTGATAAAATCTGAGTAAGAGTTTGACGACTCAAGTGATCGAGAAATTCGCGTAAGTTATCCCGTCTCCGACAATGCCTAGATCTTGTACGCAAATAACACGTTAATGGGAGTTTCAAATATGTAGAAAAAAGAATTGAATGAATGTAATAAGTTGGTGACATTTTCGCAAAATTGGTTTAGAAATGTTTGACGCCTTTTATAAATATTTAGAACAAACTTGGCCATTAAGAAAACTAAAGATCGCATTTTTTAAACGTTAATAAAAGCTTTCTAAATATTAATAAAATTAATTAAACTGTTATAACCACTGCTCACTACTTATTACTGAGTACTAGCAATGGAAGAAAAATATAGAACATAGATAGAATAGACTAGCTGATAAATAATACTAATGAAACAAACGCACACACACCGATATACTCAGTGTAACAACACATCTTCTCGCCTATTTATTTATATTTTCAGTATAGCACACAGTGATATAGTTATAAAATACTTTTAAAACTCACTTCATTGTCTCCCTCTTGTTTTAAGACCGGCGGTATGTTGGGCCTCAACTTATCAGCAAGCGCTTTCACCTATTATTAATTATCGATAGTATAATCCTTTTTATAATAAAACTTGCACAAATATCAAAGAAATTCCTTCAAATTACTATTCGTAGAAGACGGCAGCTCATAATAATTCGTCAATAATAAGGTTTTGCGATAGGATATTTTTTTTTTTCGTGAATCGTAACTTTTTGACGGCTACCGACGCCCATAGGCATCCGCATTATTGTCTGCATCAGATGTGTTGCTCTCCTTTCCTCCTCCTCTCTAATGGACCACTCATAAACCGCACGAAATGCGACAGAATAACTGTCACTTAACGGCGGTGTTATGTGAGCGAGAGGTTTCTTCCCGTTCAGGCCGAATTCGGCTGTCAAATGCAGCATGGCAGTCCTGTTACTATACACATTTTGAAACTATATCTAAAATGCTCTCGTTCTCACCGCTCCTGTGTCGCCTTCCACCGCGATCGACCGCTCAAGACCTTGTGATACGATCGCAGGGAGCACGAGGGAATACCAAAAACTGCCTTCGGGCCGGGAACGAACGTTTTATCAGAAAAAATAAGAGTGTCGGAAGCAAAAAAAAAAGTTATCATTATAAAGATTCCGCTTTTTCCCGACTGCGTACGAAGTACGTTTTTAAGTGTATGTAGACTTATTTTACACTCCCTCCTACTACATTTTGTCGAGTTTCATGAGTCCAAAATTGACGAAAACCTGTGTTCAGTAGTAAAAGCTAAAATTCACAAACCACTACATTATTAGTATAGGTTTAGATAGCGGTACTTACAGAAGGATACTGGGAGAAACAAGCCCGGGCTTTGCCTCTACAGGGCGGCGCCACGGCGCGCCCCACTCGGTCGCGGTCGTCCGGGTCAAACATGTAGAACCCTTAAACATTTTGTTCATACATACAGGGCTTTAGTTGACGGTATGAGCGGCTGGTGAGCTTTTACTAGAGTCAACTTAATTTAAAAAGAGAATAACACGATTTTTATGTCAAATTTATATAATTAACTAGCTGACTCGGCTAACGTTGTTTGACCGGGTTGGGTGAACAATTTTAATTTAATAAAACCCGTAAATTTGGTAAAAAAAAACCGTTCCAGAGGAGTGACTAACATTATGACACGAAAATTTTATATATAAGATGAGAATTTTATGTTATGAAAACGCCTGCATTACTTTATTGCTTTCTGAAATGCAAATATGTTGTTAGTTATGCATTTCAGTATCGATAGTAAACGAGACATGAGGTAAAAACTTTGGATCCGTTTTTACGTAAATTGTGCTGACGTATAGGGTATGAAATTTGGCACACTTATAGTTTTTGTCTAGGGGAAATTTTGAAGTATACTTTACGATTGATATCTATATTAAAACTTTGATATCTATATTTTGTAAGGGAAAGCTAGTACAATTAAAACTTTTAAACTCTGAAATAAGCATTTCGTAGCGATAAAACACACACGCTCAAAGCGCCGCGTAGCTTTGCTACGGGTGAGCGTAGTTGTGGTTGCCTGTGCTACATACAGCCTCAGAGCAAGTTAGGTTTCTTTGATATCTCGTAGATTGCAATGCTTCAAATATGTACGAGTGTTGGGAAGAATTATGATCCGTCAGCTGGCATTCCGTTTGTATATTAAGCATAAACTCCCTGAGGAAATATTATATATTTTATCACGTCCTTGTTATTGAAAATTCGTTAACTTTTAGCTATAGTAATATCCTGAAGAAAACTGATTGTTTGCTGAGAAAATATCATTCGATTTTTAATGAATTGGCAATTCTATATATATATACATAGGTACTTTACTTCATGTAAACAATCCTATTGTAATTTCTACGCGCATACAAGGTATCTTCAACCCGCTATATGATACTTTACGGCATTGTAATCGTTATCTACTGTGAGCAACTGGTTCATGGAAATATGTTAAGTGCCCACGGGCTAGTAACACGTTTGTAACTGACGCGAACACACATTTATTTCGTACCAAAATATGTAACGGCGCTAAAAGAGATTTTGCAAAATAAAAAATTACCCCTTGGCGTCTTGAATAAAGCAACAGCAAAGTTCCCATTGCAGGCTATGAAGACGCCTGCTCGTTCCTCACGAAAGAACGCGGTCAGCTGCAAAAATGAAAAAAAAAAAAATGTTACAAGACAATCTATTCATTGATACTTATGAAAAAAAAATGGATTGACCATTCGGGCCTTACATGTTGTCGCGTTTCGAGCTCTTCTAGTGTTTTTAAAATCAAGTCTTCATCGGATCTACGATTTTAACATTCAGGATTATATTTCTATTATTTTCTGAGATTCTTTCCCATGCGTGTGCATGTTATCATTGAATTACTTGTAAAGGACTGCATGAATCTAACCACAGGTTACAGTTACTTAGTTACTATTAGTTGAAATACAGGTTCGTCGTTCAGACGGTTGACTGCCTTTTTCAAACGAACTCCTAGGAATTTACAATGCAGAGCTACGTTGAAACGTCGCTCTGCATTGCTAAATCCAGGAAAAATAGTTTATCGACACTTCATCGATTGGCATAATTTTTCTGAAGCCAGTAGTTGTACCTTCTATAACACTAGATAATTGCTTCTTGACTAGAACAACTTACTTGCTCCAACAAGTTTGAATCGACAGTCCCTCTCTGCCTTGCTACGAAAACTACCACGCGGCATACGCAGTTACCCGGCGTATAAAACTTGCGAAGAATCTGAAAACAATATATTAGAATTTAAATGTATTTCCTGCTTAAGAATTCAGACGCTGATATATATCGTGAACACATGGCTAAGTTGTCCCTTTAATGGATGTCCAGATGGTTTATTTGAGCCATTCGGCGTGGGTAGTCATAAACATTTAGAATAAAGAAGACTCTCCACTTGCTAGAATAAAAGAAATTAAAAATAATCATAGGGACAAAAAATAAAACTATCGATTCATCATCATTATCTACATCGGCACCTATCGGGCCACTGCTGGTCACAGGCCTTTTTCAATGAACGCCAAGACGGCCGATCTGCTACTCGCACCTATCCCGGACCGGCCACTGCACGGAGATCGTCTTCCCACCTGGGGAACGGTCGACCAACACTTCGTTTTCCCAAACGCGGCCTCCATTTCGGGACCTTACTTTACTATTATACTTAAACTATCAATTAATTAATAACAATGATCTAGTGGTCGTAGTGCATACGCACACACAGGCAGGGTCGCTACGTTGCCCTACAAGGGAGCGCAGTCCCACTGCTTTCGTACCATGGTTGCTGACGTGAACCTATGACATTTATCATAACCAAAACATGTGTAACGTTGTTAAAAATTTTGGAGTGTTCAAATAATATAGTATACCTGATCAATGGAAAGGTTTTTAGTCCCAGGCCGGTAGTGCAGATAGCTGTCCTGGTACAGCTGGTCTCCGCTCTCGAGGATCTGGTCCAGAGTGGAGGCGCACCAGCGGCACACGTCCTCCACTCGAGACATCGCCACCGCCATAACGGAACAACAGAGTGCCTGTGATACACCAGACATAGCATATTTTACGTATATTTATCATATATAAATCCTGTAACTGTCGTTATCAAGGCCCATTTCTGTAATATACGGACACAGAAACATTAGTTACGTTCGTGTATTTTATAAAAAATACTGAAAGAAATAATATCCGGTCACTGTTGTATTATTGAAGAGCAAGAAAAAGAAAAGCATATAGCAAATAAACATATAGCAAATAAACATATAGCAAATAAACGACAGAGCAAAGCTGCACTGCTTTCTTGCACATAAGATTATAATTAATTAATTAGTGACATTTCAAACGTACCTGATAACCGCGGGATGCCTGCGGGAACTTCTTGCAGCACATGGAGTGGTGCGCGGACAGGAACTGCGAGCCGTCGGCCAGCACCAACCAGCCGCTTGAGTTGCGCTGTCCTGCAGAAAATACCAGAGGAGTGACAAATGGGACACTTAAGCAAAATTACACTGGCTCGGGGGAAGTTACTTATTGTAGCAAACGTATATAGCCTGTGTCTGCACACATTTTGTGTAAAATGAACGGTTGTGTAAGTTTGTAATAATAGGTAAATATAATTTTTCGATTTTCGAATCTATACCTTTATAATTGTACCTGTCTCTTACGTGGCCAAATTTGACAAGAAACAAGATGATAAGGGTTACGGGAGTCGCCAATGTTACTCTTGACAATAAAACTACTATTACGTATTTTATCCCGGCTTATTTAATTTTTAATATTTAATTATCAAGTAGCCCGACGTTTCAGAAGCTCTACAACCATGGTCACGGGTGGAATGAGATGACATATGTCTTCATGTCACAAGTACCTAACGAGTTATAATTATTGGTCAAAGCAAATTGAGGAGCAAAGGGTACTTGTTACATGTTGCCGTCTTGATTAATAAAGCTTGGGATAGTTAAATAATAAACCGCAATAAAATCCGTAAGATTAATTTCATTGAAAACAGTTACGGAACCCTAAAAGGAAGAAGGCTGTGATAACCGTAGATCGGCAAGAGGTCACTAAATTTGTATCGTTTTTTTACCTTTAACTTTAGCATCAGCTTCGTCTTTCAGCAGCGTGGCCCGCTCCGCGTCTGCGCAGGTGACTTCACCCGGCGGGTGCTTGCGGTCGCTCTCTAGCGCCCGCCGCTTGTAGCCGTACACATCCACCTTAAGGTATTGACTTTCATAATTGGCACATTATACATTATGTGTTATGACTTAACATGGCAGTACAGACAGTCTATGAAAATGGTCAAAAGTAAAAGAAAGAACTGGGCGAAAGGCATTACAAAAGTAAGATTGGATAAGCAGATGCGCTCTTGGCGCAAAGCGCTCTCTTAGTCAAGCTTAGTCGTCAAGAGATGATAGTATAAGAGAAATACTGTATGTCTGTTACGCTTTCACAGCTAAACCACGGGACAGACTTGGTGGTATTTGGTATGCTTACAGTTAAAAATCATGAGTTCAAACATACGCTAGTTTTATTACAAAAGCCCTACTCCTCCTCGTGGCTATCATGAAGGTGAAAGTTTGTACAAAAATGGATACAAATTAACGCAGCAAGAGTTTGAGCCACGCTGCATTGCGTGCGAACTAGGCTGGCACGACCGGGGAGGTACCTCTCTCTCAGATGATATCACCGTAAAGTACCGGCTATAATGTTGCTTTTCGTAGGCCTTATAGCCCTTGGCCCATTGGAGGAGAGCAGGAAAGGACGGCGACGCATCTACGTGACAATAATGCGCGTGTCTATGGGCATCGTTAGTCGACAAAAGGCTGCGATTGCCCATTTCCTTACCCATTCTGTATAAAAAAAAGGAACTATTTGTTGTCATTGTAACGTGTAAACATTAAAAAAATGTTAAGTGTGAAAACCCTTATCACTTAGGCGTATAAAAAATAGATAGTAGCCGATTCTAAGATGTACTGAATATGCATATAAACAGTCGAGATCGCAGGACGTAGTTTGTATTATATAAAGATAAACGACATAACACATCCAACAGACTATCCCCTGACCTTACTAGTGGCAGGCACGAGCATCGCCCCCGGCGCAGACTTCACGAGCGGCGGCTCCACGGTGAGAGTCTTGATGGGGTGGACGGTGATGGACATGGTGTACAAGATGAAGTGCCGCTTGAGGCGATCCGCCGGCAAAACGTTTTGGAGGTAGCTGAAAATAACATCTTAATCTTACGGTCCCTCTTAAACGAAAAGCTTATTCATTTATCAGGTAAGCGCCTGACTTGTATAGAATCCTTATTATCTACACAATTTGTTAAGGGGTAGAGCCATGTTGCATTGCATCGGAATTAGGCCGGCACTACCGGGGTGACGTACATCTCGCTCAAATGATACCACCGTAAAGTGACATCTTCAGTGTCGCGTTTCGTGCGGTTTGTTAGTAGCCAGTGGCCCATTGTGAGGAGTTGAAAAATACGGCAACACATGGGCATAGTAATTATTGATGTTCGTGGGCGTCGGTAGTCGTAAAAAGGTTCCGATTATATATAGGGGTATAACGAATATAGGGATCAAACGAGACCCTATATTAAAAAAAAACAATAAAACCGACCAAGTAAAAGTCGGACCTATGAAAATCGGGCATAACACAGGTTTGAGTGTCCCAATAAATGAACAAGGAATTGTATCCTTTAGCATTTGTAGCGTGTGTAATGTATTTCTGTAGCTGATATAGCTACAGAAATGCATGGGCAGTGATAATTTCAACTTACTCGCCATCATGGTTCATGTGATACTGCCTAGTGACAGAGAGACGAACATCTTAGTCATGGGATCCCCGTTTTAGCCTTTAGATACGGAACCCTTAAAACGTCAAGGTTAACAAACTAGGAGACAACAGCCTAAACCACAACACTCCTCTCGGAAGCGCCTTCTTGCAGAACCTTGGTTAATATACGTATATTGGGTAAATATTTAATTAGGTACTAAAAACGTGTTCTTAATATTTATCTCATCATCAAGTTTACGTGAGTGTTGTTCATTATCAGACCTTATCGGTTCACTGTCGGACGGCCGATTTCCTGCTACTCGCATCCATCCCGGACCAGCTACTGCACGGGGATCGTTTTCCCACCTGGTGTACGGTCGACCAACACTTCGTTTTCCTAAACGCGACCTCCACTCCAGAAAATTACTGGCCCATCTGCCATCTGTTCTTCTGAGTGTGTGAACAGCCCATTGCCACTTCAGAGAGCTTTTTCGTCGCGTGATACCGGATTTTTTAGTTCTCCGACTTATGACTTCGTTAAGTATATGTTAATGTGTCGAAAGTTACTCATTGCAGTAAAACTACTATTACGCGGCTTTATCGCGGTGTGTTTAATTATTTAACTAGCCTGACGTTTCAGAAGCTATACAGCAACCGTGGTGACGGGTGGATGTGTATAATTATCATATGGGATCGAAACAGAGGAAGGCTTCTAAGTTTTGAAAATAAAATTATCTTACCGACGCCTGACTGTCCTACACTCACTTATAGGTTGCTGAAACGAGCGACTTACTCGCTCGCTTCTGCCGGGATTTTAGTCTATAGACTAAACTATATTTAAACAGATATATACTATACAAAAAAGTATATGCAGTTTAGTGATATTTACCCGTATGCCATTGATTTTGGAGATGTAAATGTCAGTACACACGCAGCCCCATCTTCCTGACATGGAAAATATAAATATTTAATATTCGGAATACTGAGTAGTTCTATATAGTATAATAAGGCTGATGAGTTTTTTTTTTGTTTCTCTGTTTGAACTTGCTCATCAATGGAACTGCAATAACGATTTGGAAAATAATTGTGTATGATGACGATGAGTGTAACAACAATAAAAAATATTTATTTCTTACCAATATAAGAAAAAGACTTAATTATAATGATATGTGCACAAAAGCGGCGTTAAGGCCGCTGGTACAGCAAAATAGGTACGGAGAAATAATGGAACGTATGGAAAATTACGAGATGTACCTTGATTATGATTCATTCACGAGAAAGATTACCTATACCTACTAATATTAAAAAAGGAACCATTTAATTGTTTATTTTTGCATTGAATAGAAACTATTGCAGCTATTTGAAAATTCTTTTAACATCAGAATAATGCATTACTATTGATGCACATAGGCTTTATTATACCATTCGCCAAACATGATCTCTTCTCTTCGTATTCCAAGAAGTGAGTAGAAGTATGGGCGCATGTGGACATCGTCTCATCGAAATATACTTATGAGGGTATAGGAATAGAAGCACGAGGGGATAGAGTGCAAAACATGTTTATCCTCCGTTACTAAAATCGGCCAGGAGGAGCTTACTGTTTTACATGGAGTTTACTTTCATCATAGGCCTCTCTCAGGGAGCGCCAGGACGACCGCGTCCAGCAGTGGACCGATAAGGGCTGAAGATAATGATGATGATAACTCCAAGTAGGCACGAAACCGTGTGTCGCATGAAGATGTGAAGCAGGTGTGTAGGCGCGAAGATGTATTATTTATTGTACTCATAGTTTTTTAATATACGAGTCAACCTTCATCCGCAATAGGGATATATAGTTGCTGATTTCTATGTAATGAACAAAAAAACAATAATAATGGGAACAATAATTGTCAAGTTGATTACATCACAGTCGACCATGCTGCAAAATACCGACCACAGAATACCGCTGTGCTCCAAGAACCGCGCCAGAGCTCTCCTGTTACATTAATAATTACTCACTTGCACATCGGCCCTGAGCCCCGTGGGTCCACAGACGTTCGGCTCCATCACGTAGTACGCGGGAGTTGTGGGCACTCTCCAAACCGCCACCGCGCACGGCGCCGACCACAGGATCCCGTGTGTGTGGTGCTCGAAAAACTGTTCCAGAGCACTCCTGGTGCACGATCATTAGAACTCATAAACATTTTGTTATAATTACAAACTAGCTACACGCAATTAAAAAATTAAAATATAGATATTTTGGGCCAGGAAGGGCCAGAAATCCTACCAAACTTTCAACATTGTATTATTCTATATCCAATTATTTCTGTTTTATGTTCTTACACGACGTTTCTAGAAACTTTCTGCGACAAGTGAGATTACAGGTATTTTGACAACAATCTTCATGCTATCTGGTTTTGATATTAGTTAAAACTGCCCAGTCGTTTGTGTTGGGGAAGAGTTTGCTGGCGAGAAGAGAAGCTATTTATTTTAATGGAAAGTCACAACTTCATTACTTTTGCAATACGTTAAATGTCTTAATATTAAATGTGACGCCTCTGATTCTTGGGTATCCTGGATAGTTTATTAACAAAGCGCTGGGTTTTTAAAGCTGTAGACGTCGTGAGCTTTTCTAATTAACGTGCTTCTTATCTTATACATTATAATCCGCCAATGTTATATAATTACAACCTATTTAATGTTATGTAAATTTTTATTGTTATTAAAATAAATTTCAAACCGTAAACGCTTAGATTCTAATTATTAATATTTGGATACCCTGTAAACTGACGACTTGGTTATGGCGGTGGGTAGGCACTGGATGCCAGTGGCTCGTGACCGAGGCCTATGGCGCTCTATGGGGGAGGCTTAGGTCCGGCAGTGGACGTCGTCCGGCTGCTAATGATGATGATGTTGATGTTCAAATGAAATATGGAAACTACTAAAGAAATCATCGCGGGGACACGAAATTCGTAAATACTTTTATGGCATTATGATAGTGTGCGCACCTTACGGTAGTTTCAGACGGTTCCTTCTGTTCCAACTTGCCAGTGCACACCTGGTCGATGTCATACCTCACGTAGTTCGAGCCTAATACAAACCTCTTCAACACCTGGTGACGAATAATATCCAGCCTCAATAAATCAAGTAAAAACTATATGGACTAGCCTACTATCGTGGAGGAGTGAATTGTGGTATACTACGAAATGTGAGGTACTTCGCAACCGGCAAGTTTATGAAGAGAGTGGTGTATGTGGAGGAAGTAATATAAATACGCAATACGCTCTACCTATCCCTTAAGTGATCTAAGTATCCCGTAAGTGCTAATACCTGAAAACATGTTGTATTGTTAACCTAAATATTCAGAAAATGCATTGGCATTTAGAATATCTAAATATCAATCATCATTGTGTCAAACTTAAATTAACTTCAGAATAGCTGTAATGTCACAAGAGATAGGTGTTGACAGTATAATTATATTTTTATATAATTAACATCCCTTCATGCTGCGCTGCCTTCTATCACCCAGTGGATCTAACACAAAACGATGGCTTTTAAGGCAGCATGTGTGCGCGGTACCTCTTAAATAAAGCTGTCGAAATGGTTATCTGAATCATGTAAGTAAAATATACTTCGACTTGCTGATGAGCAGAGCAAACACCAGTTAAAACACTAAACTAATACACACAAAATAAAGTCGCTATATCACCTGCAAAGGAAGCAGCACATCGTCTCCCGGTCTAAACTCGTAGCCCAGATTGGCAATAGACGCGGTGAAGAGTTGGCACGCGACTGTCATCACCTCGTCCACTGTGAGCCGCGTCCACAGGTGCGGCTTGCGCACGCGCGACATGCACGCCGCCACTACAGCGCCGCACGCTGACTGCAGCACGGCGTCGCGAGTGAATCTAAATACAAACAGTTGGAGAAGGCTCTCCTCAAAGAGAATCTATTGATGATTTCTGACAGCGCGAAGTCCAAATTAAAAAGGTAAAAGTTTTGAAAATAGAATGT
This sequence comes from Eumaeus atala, assembly GCA_017140195.1. Lineage (NCBI taxonomy): Eukaryota > Metazoa > Arthropoda > Insecta > Lepidoptera > Lycaenidae > Eumaeus > Eumaeus atala. The sequence goes on from JAFELO010001173.1 coordinate 161,978, forward strand.
TACAAATCTCCCTTTGAACGTCGACATTCACGGGTCAACTCAAGAAATACTAACTCTGTGTTACGTTACTTTTAAATTGTAGCAATCCAATCAAGCTGTATTGAGCATCTCTTTGGTCGTGCAATCAGGCCAGGTTCCCACCTTAGGCCACCCCTGGCCCCCGTTGCAGAGGCGGCATAAGTTGTGCGTCGCGCCTTCGTCGAACATGCATCGTCTGCGAGGCAGGATATTCTCAACCTCCGCCTCTCTGTCCCGACCTAGTTATATAGTTGCTTTACCCTGCTCTGCAACTCAAGTGCAGCGATCAACTAGCGAGCAAGAGTCGAGTACTTGTAAAGTTGGTAAAGTAAGAAGTACGTCTCCAAAAGTTTGTAAACGACTTGACTATGCGCTTTACTCTAGCTAAGTTGATGTATTCTCTCTAGGTAGCCTAATAGATTATAAAATACAGAATAATCGAGTTACATTTGCGGCGGTCCAGTGAAGGAGTAAAGGGCTATCACGTCTACATAGGAATAATGTTGGTCGTCGGCAGTAGTCCTAAACATCCCTGACATCTCCTTTGCCGCCTTTTACTATAAGAAATTGTAAATCGAATATAATGATTATAATTACATATTTTATATCTACTACGGCTTACTTGACAAGGTTCGACGGTCGGGAGCCCCGCAGGATGGCTCGCCCTTTACCAGTTTCTACGAACGCGGTGAGCACCTGGACATGCAACAGTTACATTTTACCACATTAAAATGAAAGCAGAATTACAAATCTTGCGATCACGATAAAGATGGCTATTAATTGTAATTGCTTTGACATTGTTGGCTATAACGTATCAGCTGGGTCGCTACGTGAAAGTGTATGGTACCTATTATTACTGTCTCTGTCGTTCCCTTATTAAAACCTTGCGTCCCGCTCCCACAAAATTACTTTTTAGAGCGAAGTACATTGTATTAAATCGGGAACGAGAGGGACAGCAATAATAGATTAACGTACAAAATTCTTTCTGCTTCACGACCGGACTTTGTAAACATTCGAATTTTTAGTAATTTTGAGTGTTTTCTGAAGGCTCTTGATTGACAGACATAGATTCTTAGATAACTAACTATACAAAACATTATTTACCTTACACTCGTACCCTTCATCGGGGATCGCAGACTCAGGCTCGCCCGATCTATTCCCTCTCGAAAGATCCCATGTCACGTTGACAGCCGATATGGAATATCTAGAAAATCACTGAAATAGTGTGAAATGCTCCGGCATGGCGTGGCACGCGCTCAAGAGTGCTGTTGCTGATCTGCATTCGAATTGGGTCGAAACCCCTCGCTTAATTAATATCGGCGTAGAATTTATTCTATCGTGCTGCGTTCCGCACGTATTATGAGATTCCGGTGAACCTTTGTGGGGTGAAGAGCGATAACGCATCTGTGTAACTTCTATGCGGATGTCTACAGGCGTACGTAGTCACTAAAAGGCTTCTACTACTAGAGTGATCCTTGTGCTAAAAATTCAGGTCAAGTGCAAGTCATTAGTCCGACTTGTGCCTCGGGGGTTCCGTAGTTACCAAGATTCCAGCATGACAGTTTATGAAGTTTACTTATCCATCATATTAAGAGTGCAAGCGTTCACTTTGTAACTTTATACGTAATTGACTAAAATGTACACAGAAGTAGTCGATTACTTCTTTATTTCTGTGATATAACTGATTGACCAATTTTTCTTATTTTATCTCTATTCTCCTCATCAAATTTCACGTTTCTAGGTCTAGGTCTGCCTGTAGTTTTGTGCTCATAATGTCCGATGGACGGGATACAAAGTGATCCTATAATTCCGCTTTATTTTTCACAGGTACAGAACCCTAAATATCATCAATTACTTACTTGTTCGGTCCTGGCCTCGCTACTCTATCGATGGACTTCTTAAAGGTCTCGGCGAGAATCTTATGGGACGCCATCACTACGAGGGTCGCCGCGCCACCGGGGGCCCACACGCCGGTGGGGCCCACGCTGTGCGGCTCCCACAGGCAGACCGACTTGTCATCGGAACCCTTCCATATACCCACGCAGTAGTCCTTGCAGCACAATATTCCGTGACTATGCTGCGATAGAACAAAACAGATTTCAAAACACAACACCAAAAAGTTTAAAATAAACTAAATTTGAATGGTGTTTTAAAGTTTTATAAAATTTAATAAAAATAATTTATTTTAAAATTTAATCAAATGTTATATATAAAATTCTGGTATCACGGTGTTAGTTACCTTACTCCACCGAAAGGCTTAACCGATTTTTTTTACCAAATTTTGTATGCACATTCAGTAGGTCTGAGAATCGGCTGGTATCTACTTTTCAAGCCATTAAGTTACAATAAATGCCTAGAATTAATTGACATGGTAAAGCAACGTTCTCTGGGTCAGCTAGTAACTTTATGTCCTTAAAAAATATACACACACCTCACGCTAGTTTCCTAAAGGACTACTCAGTGAAAGCTCCACAACGGAGCGCCACATATCAAATATTATATAATATAAATAAAAACATGTTTATTTATCAGGTGTCGAATGGCAAAACTCCGTTATTTCGACGGTAAAAGCACTGACGGTCGTTGTCAATATTATCTATATCCCTTAGACGGATGGCCTGCTTCCTATCTGTAAAATCCATACAAAAAAAAATAGTCAAACTAGCTGCAAGGTATTACCGACTCGAAGAACTTCTGTATGCCCTTGGCGAGACTCAGCACGGAGCCCTGTTCCCCCGCGGTGATGTCCCCCGTCACCACATCCCTTTCAACGTCCAGCTTCACCTGCGACAGCAATAAGAGCATAACGTCACTAATGTAAAATATACTTATACCCGCTGACAGGTGAGTCATTTTCGTTACTGCCGTAGGGTATTGCTCGACTATCATCCAAATTATATAATCAAATAATAATAATAGCCTTTTTTACATTTTTTGATTTGAGTGATATGTTTTATTTTGATAGAATTAGGTGGGGGAAACCGAGCAATCAGAGCCTTTTCATGACTACCGACGCCCATGAACATCCACCTAATTAATATTCCGATGCGTTGGCCTACTTCGCCCCCCTCCAAATACAATGTTTTACGTTTACGAGTGACGAAAATGTCTCACCAGTCAATAAGTGTACTTATACTAACGGCATCCCGCGACTTCACTCGCGTGACTCCGCTCTTATTGATCGTATTTAGATGTATACCCTATACCCTTCCTCGGTATACGGGTAATCTGACACTGAGGGATTTTTTCTATTTTTTTAGAGTGTGAAGAAATGCAAATCATCAGAAATTATTACGTCTCTGTAATTGTTAGCCGGTGGCCCGTTGGGGGAGAGATAATAGGAGGGCAATGCATCTGCGTATCAATCGTGTGAATGTCCATGGGCTTTGGTAGTTATTAAAAGACTCTGAGTGCTCGGTTTCCCCCACCTAATACTATCAAAATAAAAAATATTACTCAAATAAAAAAAAGTAAAAAAGATTATTATTATTATTTGATTGTTTTCTCGTTTGCCCCTTTACGCTATGAATATGATATCTCACGTCAAAGCTGGTGACATGGAAAGCGGGCGGCAGCTCGGTGGGCTGCACGCGCGGTGGGCGCGCGGCGTGCGGCATGCAGCGCGAGTGCAGGCGGTCGCCGAACTGTAGTATGGCGTCCAGCAGCGGGCCCTTCCAGTGGATGTGCGGCTCTATGTGGTCCGCCACGATACCCATCGCCGAATTGGCTACGTCCTGAAAGCAATACAATACTTGGTGATTAAAATATTTTAAAGAAGTTGATCGCAAAAGGCCACCTAATTTTATCCTTAAGTCTATGATTAAAAAACGAAAAAGATTGAAAAACTAAAGCCTTCGTAAAAAGTAGCACTTTTAATCCACAACCTACTTTTACTAAATGACAATTTATATTAAGTTAGGGAGGGCTTAAAAAAAAGATCGAAATTAATTCGTATTGCGTTCGGAAACGATTTAATCCCTTTGCGAAAGGGGACAGTCTATACGGGACAGGCGTGGTATTTTATCATGAATAGAGAAAAACACATAGATTTCATTAGGTTTATACTATAATCGAGCTATAGCGTTACAACCAATTTCGAGCTTAACAACATTACAATAATTATTTTTTTTACAGTTTTTATCGCGGCTTACTCAATACCTTTCCTGACTTTACACTATGTTGACAATTCTGCAGTACTAAGATGGTGGGTTCATCTATTTGTATATCGTACGTTAAACAACACTATAAATACGCAATTTATAGTGTTGTTTAACGTGAAAAGATTAAATAATTCAAACGCTGGAATTATGATGAATTCGTGTTTCGATTAACAAAACTGCCTTATATATTAGGTTCTTACATATGAAAATGGCGTTTTTTATGTGAGGAACAAACAGTCGACTATTTTTAATATAATATATTTGATTAATCAAAGTATGAACCATTGCTTTCTATACACTTTTGCCATCTCGTACATTGTTCATTGATCCCTTTACTAAAAAAAAGCCAGTCAAACAGGAATCAATAAGATCTTTGAAGGCGTTTTGGACTGCCCCACCGGAGTTGATTTTTTTCCTTGCAAGAAGTTCCCCAAATTTGGGAAGAAATGATAATCTGTTGGAGCAACGTCCGAGGAGTGCGGAGGATGTTTTAGGCTTTACAGTTGAAGCGCTACTAATTTGGTATCCGTCTGTTGCGCAGTGAGTCGTATAGCGTAGTCGTGAAGCAGCAGTTGCGTGGGGCGATTGACCACCATTGTGTCGCCGCTAGCTTTTCCATCATAGTTTGCAATTGCTAACAATAGACATAAGCCGTAATAATCTGGCCAGATTTGATAAAACTGTAATGAGCAATACCGGCACTAATCCACCAAACCCTCACAAGTAACTTTTTTGATTTTAATTTTTGGAGCTGGATTAGGCTGGCTGTCCAGGTTCCAACCTTTGCGCAGAGCGCTTCCGATTATCGTAACGAATCAATTTTACATCACCGGTAATGATTCAGTTTAATATACCTTCATTATTGTGCCGGTTTAGTAATGTAACGCAGCAGTCGACGCGTGTTTGCCGGTTTTCTCCAGTCAATTCACCTTTCAAGCCTTTTAATCTACCCAATTTGCTTCAAGTGAATTAAAACAGTTTTTACACTAACATCGCAGCCTGCAGCTAACTCGGAAGAGGTTTGCGATGGATCCGCTTCCACAATAGCCTTTAACTCTTCATCATCAACTTGGGTCTCAGGCCGCCCACAGGGCTTGTTCTGCAGGTCGAAATTTCCAGAACGAAAATATTCATTGGAACCAAAAGCTAACTGTGTTTTCTTTTGCCACACGACCACCATACATATCATTCACCCTTCGAGTCGTTTCCGCAGCACTAGTGCCACGGCGGAACTCGTACTCGTAAATAATGCTATATTTTAAGTTTTCCTTTTGTAAAATGAGGGACGGGAACAGGAAAAAACAGAAGAATAAAAACAAATGAATGACGGTCATCAAAGCAAATACTTGAGTAGATAGGAGCACACGTTTAAATTTGCAATTGAATACAAAATAGGAGAAATTCGTGAAAAAATTGGCCAGTACGAAAAACGCTAATTTCATATGTAAGGACCAAATATTATTATATTTCGTAATACCTGGATGATCCAGCTTTGTTGGTGTTTCTTTTAGTACATCATGTTCCTTTGGAATCTCATGTACTTATAATTATCCAAATTACTTGCTGATGGAATATGTTTAAAGTATATTTTGATCTCACCGACACAACAAATAATAATGAAACAAAAATATCTATAGAAATAAAGTGCACACAAGTAATTTCGAAAAAAAAAAATAGGAAAAACAAAAGAAACTATCAGGCCGTGATTTCAACCCGGGTTTCCCGATTTTTAACGCGCCCGATTTCCTGACCGTGCTATTATAACTTCGTAAATGGTGCACGCGTGCATACGTCTTCACACTCGGTCCCGTTGCCGGTCGAGGGGAATCCAGACCGGAGCTTTGCTCCCTACTGGAGACTTGTGCTTCGAGCCTCGTCAATACGAACCTGTGGTTACTTCATGTGGTCATATTGACCTCTAAAAGTTTATGTACTTCTGTGTATGTATATGAGCTATTGAAATCTTCGTTTGACCGTCGTCTGTCCATTTGGTGGGGGCACTTTCACAGGTCCCAGAGCGAACTGAGAACCGTGTATGGAGCCACACCCTGTGATCGCCCTATGAACAGGCGCCAAATCGGACGCTGTGCTTATGAGACGGTGGTTAGTGGAAAAGTGTAGAGGGGCTCCGGGCCAGGACTTTGTTGTCTCTGGAGGAGCGGCGGGCCATAACCTTGCGGGAGAGTGGCAACAGGGTTGCCATATCCCACTCGGTACCAGCCGTGTGGTGGCTCTAATGCCTGTCTGCAGCGTCTAACGAGAAGCACCAATGGCAGAAATATAAAACCTGTGGAAGATATACAATAGAGATGTGAATTAAATATGGTACAAGTATGTGTAGGAGGTAAAGTCGGAATACGACCCGACCTTATTAACCGACTCCCGTTACCGTCGGCTGAAGCACGTATTACACGACGCCGACGACGCAATCGCGATAGCAGTAGCTAAGTCCGTCCAAGAACACAAACAAAGAAACACCAAGACACGCTCCCGCTATAAAATGCCAATAGGGCCAACTAACGGATAGCAGTTTTTAGTCGGTAGTAGCTATCGCTTCATGACCTGAGCCCGACACACACTTCAGGCCCCCTTGGGTCGGCTGGATGGTGCGTAAATAAATTTTTCCTGCTAGAACCAATACGATATACACCGCTCGTACCGGTCGAGCGATGAAATCTTACATATAGTGACACAGTTATAACGTATGACTGATAGAATGTCAAACTCACACACCGCTTACGGAAACGAGCCCGGGTTCAAATCCGTAAGTTGAGAGCTTAGATTGATAGAAATAAAATAACGCGACTTTAGAGAGCTCTAATAATAAATAAATTAAGAATACGGCTTTTGCCGATTCGTAGCGCAAATCGACCCCCTCCGTCAGAGGAGGGGGGGGGGGCGAGGAGGCCGGCCTCCTCAGATAAGCCAAACATTAAACGAGCTCAATTATCCTAAGAGGGGGGTTTGTCCCCCTATCGTCTCCCTAAACCTGAAGACAAATAAGTCTTCGTAGTCAGTTGAACTGTCGAGGCTGAACTAGCGCCGCCAACCAGTATTAGGTCCCTCCGAAAAAAAAAACGGATAAAGGGAGACGCCCTTCCTCGTAAATGGTGGCAAGATTTAGCTCATATGTTAGCGTATTCTAATGATATTGTAGTAAGTATTTATTCAATGAAAACACAATCAAAACGACATTTTCGATCGATTTATCGTTTCCGAAAACCATAAACACGTAATTTTAAGAAAATTGTTGAAGCCCTTTCAGAGATCGTTGATATAAATATATATGTTGATATTATAAATACAAAAATTTCTCGTTTAAAGTTATTAGATATGTAATTTTTCCTAAACAATATTTATCAGGGTTCTTATTAAATACTAGCGGTCACGACAGACGCTGTCCTGCCATAAGAATTTGCTGTCATGGTAACGTGTAATTTTATGTGCCGAACCCGGCGGCTTAATCTGCAATGTTAACGTTTTCCAACATTTTGAAACATGTTAATGATATTACGAACAATATTCCAAACATGAAAGAATGTGTCATAAAAACCTTAGACATGACATATCAAATAAAAAATTAAGTTATACTTAAGAACTCGCTTACCAACATTTGGTAGCATCATTTTTATTTATATAGATCATGTATTCCATTACATGTAAGACCATATCTACCATCCTTACAAATTTGGACCGCCCCACTGTTGGTCATACTGGTCATAGTGTAGCGTGTAGGAGAAGTGCGTGGGGCTTAAGGGCAAGGAGCGCAAGAAAAGGAAACGCTGTGCCGCGTGTACCGACGGGAGGGAGCTGTATTGCTTCTTACCAGAAGATAAAACGCGTCTGGCATATCAATGAGTGGAACCTGGGTACGTTATTCCGCAGATCTTACCAGGTGTGAACAATCACATTATTTTGTGTAGGAAAATCCATACACACCTGATTGTCTCTGTTCGTCGAGTCCAAGTAGAAATTGTCGTTCTGTGCGACGCGCCCCCTAACAGACGCTATATCTTTGTCAATCTTCGTGAAATACTTCCCAACGGCTTCGTCGCTGAGCGGAAAGTCCTCAGTACCTGTAACCAAACATTTGATTCAACCACAATATTATTATGGTTGGAAGGAGGGCAATATATATGGGCTCTGGTAGTCCTCAAAAGGCTTTTTGAATGTGCGTCTGCTTCCCTAAACTATAAACACGACATCAGATATTTATTTTAAAAATGTACACTACTAGAGCTTAGGACATTAGATAAATTTATATTTTTGTAGCAAACTGTATTTACGCATGTTTGACTGGAGGAGTAAGCTGGTTATTGCGTGATGCAAGCTCTACAAAAGTGAGGCCAACGGTAGTTGAGACGGAGATAAATTAGAAAAGATATTATTACTAAGTATAATCCTAGCTTGGGCCTAGAATGAGGTCATCATTACATACATTGACGTTAAATAAGACGAAGAGTATAGGAAGAGGTAGTGCCATACTGCACAGGAGGAGGTAGTGCCATGCATATGCATGCACGCATGACACTACATCCTATGCAACAGATTTGGGCCGGCACGACCGGGGAGGTATCCCTCGCTCACATAATACCGACGTAAAGTGACATCTTTAATGTCGCATTTCGTGCGGTTTGTGAGTATGCGGTGGCCGATTAAGGGAGGGGGAAAAGGAGGGCAACACTTCGACATAGTAATTATGTGGATGTTCACGGGCGTCGGTAGTCGAAAAGAAGTCTCCGATTGCTCGTTTGCCCCCTGTTCTATATAAAAAAAGAGATGAATATGAAGATGACTATGAAGTCAATAAAATACAGTGTTTTTTAACGCCGACACGCAGCAGGAGCCTACTCCTTAAGGATGGAAACGATTTAGAATTAAAAAGTTCTCGAGAGAAATAAGTGATGCATGCGCAGTAAATCTGGTATTATGGTCGAGTTGCTCGCTGTTTTTCTATGAAAAAGCCGCCAGCCTTAAACCTTCTCTTAATAAGTTTTCTTCGTCCAAGTCTTATCCCGTTTCTATATCAGATGATATCGGGTTCGGCTACCTGATCGAGGGGATATGAGCGCCAGTTTTCACACAGAACGACTCACATCTTAATTCTACATCCCAGAAGGGAAACCATCTTTCCAACCATTTTTTCTGAAATCCCGGGCCCCTAGGGGCTCCTAATGGAAACCAGGCCCAATCCTAAATAAGGTCGAATCTGATACACGAATACGCATTCGTTCGCGACATTTTCCTCCACCATAAGCGCACACAGAAAGTACACTTAAGTTAGGAAAACTCATCGGTACATGGCGGGGTTCGAATCTGGACTACCGAAATGGAAGTACGAAGTGCAAACCACTAGACCACGGTGGCTCTTAAACTGTTTCTTAAATTATTTATTTATGCGGGTTTGGTCCACCACTCATTTCCACCGCTGCTACTTCTGTGTCTCCGGTATCGGCAGCGGCATCTACTGTGGACCGTGTGTGTACTCCAATGGTTTGATATGATCGCAGGGAGCCCGAGGGAAAAACTAAAACTATTTTGGGAGCCGCAACGCAGAATAAGTAGGAGGAGTAAAAAGTAATTCCACTGTGATTTTAAAGAAAAAAATTCAAAAATTTTAGATGCTTAGATCTGGCTGTGGATGTGATTCTACTACGCGCGATCCACAACAAGAACTCACCTTCACCACCACCCTCGGTCGGCTCCTCGTCGCCAGCGCCCGCCGTTCCAGGTTTGTCCTTTGGCGCAGATGACGTCATCTGGTTTATCACCGTCACCGGGTACAACTTATACGGAGCCAGACATTGCTTCCTGTCGAGCCGTCCTTGAATTGCTGTGGGCAATAAAACGTTCAAAATATAGTCCCAGTGTGACATAAGTTTGGTAACATACTCACCAAGCTTATGTTTTTGAAGTAAGACCTCTTTATGAGAGCTTGACTTGGGTAGTAAGGTGGTGTATGCGCGACCACGGTGTTACAGAAACGAGACCAGTGGAAGGTGAGAGGGAGATATTAGTTAGTGAACAAAAAAAGATAAAGAGTTAGGTTCCGTACAACAGTGTAGTGGCAAGAGAGAGGGGAATAAGAGCACACATTAACCATCTCTTATTCTCTCATAGCCAGTTAAGTTTCATACATCAAAGATGCTTTACTTTGACCATCTTTTTCCTTCGCACAAGAACTTACTCAGTTTGTCAATGAACTCGGCAGGGCTGGCAAACACCATTAGCGCTGAACAGGACTCAGGCGGGACAAACTCAGGTTCTGGTTCGGGTTTCTCTTCACCTTCTGTAAATCCAAGAATCATAATTTTCTCTATGTTTTAAAGTGTAATCGACCGCGACACTTCATCTTAGGGAAACTCATCCAATAGGGTCCCCAATTAGAAGTAGCAATTTAATATTGACTATAGATTTACAAATACACATCAAATCATAGTTGGTTCCGGTATAAAACACTACGCAGACGTACGCTATACTTGGTTGCGTAACTCCACGGCGGCTTTTTCCTCACATATTAATCTTAGGATCCTCCTTCCACCGGAGGGAAACTATTTTGCAGGCTTGCCTCGTTGCGCTACTGCAAGTAAACTTCGACATTTTCGACGAAAAAAAAAATCGACGATTATTAGCATCTATTGATCGCAGAACTCTGCGCAGCGCAGTTACAACTGTTTGTTTCAACCCTAGTGGGCGGATAAAACTAAACGAACCAGTAACCTGATCGGCGTTCAAATACTTAGCGAATCCTAAGTCTCACCTCCCATGGCTTCTTCATCTTCCGCCTCCTCTTCATCGCCGCCTCCCTCGCCGGTCATCTCATCTTTGATTCGCTGAAGACGCAGTTCATCGCCTAAAGAAAACATTTTTCATTTTTCTTTGTACATTGCAGCCGCATGGGGAAGGCTCCACCGAAGGGTTACCCTCTCACTCACGTGATACCGCCTTAAGGGAAGCGTAGCTGTGCCATCGCGTTCCATGCGTTTTGTAGGTAAGCTGTGACTCATTGGGAGTAAAACTCCATTTGTTGTCCACATTGTGGATGTTAATGTGCGCCGGTAGTCCGTTTAGTTAATTGAGACGATATGGTACAATAAGTGTGTTCACAACATATCACCCTATACGCAAACCTCCTCTCCATACCATCGTTTTTTCATTAAACAACAATATAAAGTTATTTAATTAGCCTCATACGCCACATGTCAATATATACTCACAAGATGTAGAGTTAGTTATCTATCCTTACATATTTGCCGTGCCTCCTCTATAATCATAATTCTCTTCTTGCAGTACGCCGGTTGAAAGTTCACCTCACACTGTCATAACGATGCAATTCACTCAGCCATCTTTCAAGAAATCAATAGTCCACAACCAGATCAGTAGATCTGGTGACACTGACATTTCTGATTAACAGTTGAATAACAGAGTGTTGATTTAACAGAGTAATATAACGAGTCTGAGAGATATAATCAACTTATTGACAACTAATTAATTATCTCTTGTCACAGCAACCATTTAAGTATAAGGGGGATGTAAATTACTGCATCCTTTTTCAGATTAATTTTGACAGCCATGAGTATATTAATTTTCTTAATTTTAATTATTTATTTATTAACGTCTTATCTAACAACTAGTTTTGTGTTATGCATGTACATAAAATGGAATATATTAACTACAGCGATTCTTATGATTTGATGATGAAATGCAACATCTATTTATGAATCCTCACGAATCAATCACAAATCCGTTTATTTGTTAAACGCATCCCAATTGAACTAAAAGTTTTGGATCTGCATTAGCAAATGTTTACTGCGTAGCCCTCTAGTATAACACCTATCTAACAAAAAAAATCAAATCCATCCTGTAAACCATGTTAAAATCGTAATTATCAATCAATTCTTTTGGCGATAAGTGGTAAAAATGGTTTGCACACACACAAACATCCTCTCGCTCCAAATTCAAATCCCCATCACCTCTGCCTCGTCATGGGTAGCACGAAAATAGTATGAAACATTTCACGCTCGATTAAACGCCCTATATTTTAAACTTCCTTTCACATTTCATTTTTCTTGAATGATTTGTAATAAATGCTAGCCGCGTATCGGAATTGACATATATAGTGTAAGCTTACCTTTCTTTATCCTCTGGGCGGTAAGCAATCCTTTAGTCAGGGTGGGGGCCGGATCGAAAGCCACCACTTTCCCACCTGACGACATCCACACACCCAACTGGTGGTAGTCTCCGACCAGCAGAAAGGCCGAACTACCTCGCGTCGGATCGCTCCACAGTCTGGTTAATACGTCCTTTATTTCTGGAATAGTAATGGAATTAATGAAAAGACGTTTAGTAAGAGGTTACATGCTTCATTGCAGCTGAATTTTGATGGTACGAATGGAGGGGTACGTCTCGCTCACACGATATTGCTGAAAAAGTGAAGGCTATGTTGTCGCGTTGTAGCAGTTTGTGAGCCGGTGGCCCGGGGTATGGGGCGAAAAAAGTAGACGCATCTGTATGACGTATCTACGATAATTCACTCTTTAGAAACAATTTAAAGCCCGAAGGTACGAACAGTAACGCTGAGCGTAGGTAGCGTTTTACCGCGCAGTGTCTCTTGCGCACCTATATCTTGAAGGCTTTAGTTTAAGTTCAACTTAACGTCGTCCTTAAGGATTTAACTCGATATGCGTGTCGGAGCTGACACACAAAACAAAAAATGTGTAAACTTCAGATTGTTATTTCATAGTCGACCCGGTAGACGTTGTTTCTCCGGATTGGTGAACAGCCCTTATTACTCAGGGGTATAAAAATTAGGTAGTAGCCGATTGTCAGACGTACTGAATGTGCATATAAATTTTCGTTCCTTCGCAAATTAAGGACTACCAGACTAATCTGTATACGATACCTATCTCCCAGGTCGTGCTGGCCCAATTCTGCTGCAATGCAGCATGTCACTTTAATCATCGGGACCTTACCGAGACTATTGTTAGCCTATGAAACTTACTATAAATGTGAAAATATATCTATCAGTCTATCGGTTACGCTTTCACGGCTAAACACTAGAAAGATTTTTGCACGCGTCTTATAGTTAGACCCTCCAATGGATAATTCTAGACTTACGCTTCATGGGTGTTTCTTTAACTTCCTCCTCGTACTCTCCTTCAAGCTCCTTCTCGCCGCCTTCCTCTTCTCCTTCCTAAAACACTTTTTTAATTATAGCACTTGTAAATGTTCCGTCGAGCTATGGTTGTCATGGTGATGGGTATCTACAAGTGCGCTTTTGTATGTAGCGACATGTTACAGTGGCCTTGATGATGATGATTTCGCACACTACAACAATGTGAATCTGCACGCCGCACAACGCTCATACAAACGGACTTCATGAGGTGGAAAACCTGTGTAACACAATATATTATAGTTAAACTTCATCATAAGCAATGGTATAAACGTTTCAATGAAGTAGCCCATGGAAATTAGCATTGCATGCAGATGTATTGCCATCCTTTTCACTCCTCCCTCATTTGGAAAAACATCGGCATCATGTGAGCAAGGGGGGCGACTATCCGGTCGTGTCGTCACAATTTATTTGGAATATGGCATAGTACTGACGCTTACAAAAATATTGAATCCCTTCTGCAAAATTGGATTATGATGGTCAATCTCAACTGCGTCATGTCTTACCCCTTTAGGCTCGTCGGGCAAACGCAACGGTAGCTTTATCGGATCCGCCAGCTCTAAGTTAAACGTGTTCACCCCCATCTCAAATTTCTCTGTCAAGTCCTCGGGACTCATTTCTTTCCTTCCCGTTTTCTTCACGTGTTTCACATAGTAATCCTTACCAGTATCTACAAAGAAAATAATACATGTTATACAGAATGAAGTGGAAAGGAAAGCAAAAATCTTTGTAGATTTTTATTTAGTTGCATATCATATATATAATGTAGAAATAAAGTAAAATAGCTTCACGTCTATTATCCCCGAAGAGGTAGGCAGAGGTGTGCTAGTACAACCACAACACGTAAGTCCAGTAGATATACTAGAACACTCGCGATTAGCCCAGGTACTGAGGCCCATGATGGCATTAGGTGGCAAGCCTATGGCCACTTCAGGCACATTCCAATCCCGGACAATGTAATGCGTGCTCAGAATAATCTGAAAAACATTTAATAATAGTTGCCAAAAGTAGCCAAAAGTAAAATTATTGTCATACACAATAATTTTATTTTTAATTATTTTTTACGAAAAGAATTTATATACTTTTTAATAATTTGGATCGAATTTCTTTTGTTGGCCGTTAACTAGTTTTACATATTTGGCAATATGAAGCGTCAGAAAATAAACTACATATCAACACCACCCCAAAAGAATCTTAGCCATTAGTAGCCAGTATTATATTCACGAGAGGTACCTCCACAGCAGCAGCTACAATGTTCTACATCTCACAAGAGCTTACCCATGAAGTTAAACATGTGATCTTGGTGCATGAGCGGCGGCGGCACCGCGGCCGACGCAGCCACGAACGCGGCGGCGGCCGGCAGCGCCAGCGTGCGCCCGGCCATGTCCTCGTCCTAATAGTTTTAATGGGGATTTATTTTCAATCACTATTAAAATTCGAGTGTGCTTCAGATCACACGACTCAAGTAAAACTGAATATTATTTTTTATACAATAGGGGCAAACGAGTAATCGAGTCTTGTTTACTAATACCGAAGCCCATAAACATCCACATAATAACTATGCCGATGCGTTGCCCCCCCTCCAGTGGGCCACCTACTACTCACATACCGTACTTACTTATGGCGGTATTATGTGAGCGAGCGGTTTTGCCGGCCCAATTCCGTTGCGTAGGACTAACAAAGTACACTTGCATGTGGTGTGTCCCCGCCAATATATAAATCATAACACATGAACAATATACGGTAGCGATCCCATTTCACATTGTCATTGTTGTCAACGATTTTGTTCTGATGCAACAAGGTACACAGAATACGAAACAAATTTCACCATGTCTTATAGTATAATATTATCTTTGTGTATATAATTTAGTGTAACACGTGACAATACTAACACAACACGTGTAAATCCTAATACCTATTTGGGCGGGCACAGTCAGTTGTATCATTCCAAGCAAATGATAAATATGAGGAGTCACAAAAAATCAGCGTTGTACCAATATATTGAATCTAATATATTGGCATGACAAGTGCTGAGCTGCCACCTCTATTGATCATTGGTTTCTAGTGCTATTAATCCAAGATATTGTGAGCAATAAAAATCTTTGTTTCCTTTTTTATTTCATGGACTGGCTATGAGAGGAGGAGAGAAAGAAAGTGTGTGCTCGCACATCTCTCTTGAACCTACAGAAATATACGAAACTCTTGCTATCCTCACCTACTTCCTCTCCCTCAACTTCCGTTTTCCTGGTGTTCGCAACGCTCTCATTACACATTCACCAGCTTACACCCCAAGTGCAGCGCGCACACAAAAACATTTACATACATCAATAACAAAATTGAAAGGAGGAGAAATTCAATATACGTCATGCCAGTGAGTTTAACGGACGACATTTAAGAGTTTCAGTTGATTATGTATCTGAATTTGTACTCATGTCAGGGACCAGTCCAAACACAAACAATGGCCGGAGTTGGCTAAGAACGATCGTTTTACTGAAGCTAGATGACCGGCTAGATTGTGAACGCCAAGCAGACCGCCTGCGAAGCTTATAAAACGTACCATTTTTCAGCTGCATCTGAATGCGAACCGCACGAGCCCGGTGACACCTCCCGAGTGAAACATATCCTGGCAGCGCGATTACTTACCAATCGACTGTTGTGTACGAAGGGTGAAAAAGAAAAAGTATGCGTAACTTTTTATTTTGTCGGTTCCGACTGCTCGTTTGGTATCTTATGCTCCAAGTAAAGGTATAAAATGTGAAATCTCACATCGATGCCTGCTTTTTCCGCCGCCTTACCGATAGCCGTGTTCTCACCGCGTGGTCCCATGAGTATGGCAGCCGTACCCTTCGAAATCCACTCGAAAGCCTTACTCTGAAAGACATTTCGTTTTTATATATACAAACAAAAAATTTATATACAAACAAAAAATTTAATAAAATTGCCTAATTTTATGAAATTTTTTGTTACACAACGCCACACACAATTATATAAACTTTAAAAACATATATTTTTAGCAAGAGATAGTGTGCCATGCTGCATAGGAGGAGGATGCACCATGCATGAAACTACACCCTCCTATGCAACGGAATTGGGCCGAACGGGGAAGTACCTCTCGCTCAATACCGGCGTAAACTGACAGCGACGCCGTCGCGTTTGTAAGTAGCCAGTGGCGGAGGGGTGGGGGGCTACAGGGAGGGCTACGCATCGACATATTAATTGTGCTGATGTTCATGGGCGTCGGTAGTCGTAGAAGGGCTCCGATTCATTTCTGCCCTTATACTATAAAAAAACTCATCAAATAGTGTCAAGTAAAGAAAAGGAATAAGTTCTTCGTCAGGTACAGCTGTCCGATATAGCTGTTACAGCTTTAACGAACGCTGCAAAATAAATATTATAAGACCCCATGAATCCGCCCGCTCACTCCACCCCACCTCAAAAACGCACTCTCAGGGGTCAGTTTTCGCATTTGAGACACTTGTAATTTATAAGATTTTGCGATGAGTGAACTTTTGTTTTAATTTAAATATATGAAATACCTCCAACTTAGTTTCCGGGGCTCCGAGGTCAGGGTTCATTCTACTGACAGACACAGTCACGGGGGACAGATTGAAGGAGTCGTCGGCACCCGGCGCTAGATTTCCCATGATAACATTCGCCAGTTCGTCCACAGAACCTCTCATGCGGACCAAACATGCACCCGCCAAAGGTTCGTCCGAAGCAATGCCTATTTATCATAAATCAAAATCAAAACCTGTTTTCATGTTGCCTTGTACTATACATACCAGTTAATACAACCCCTCAATCTTCAATCACAATCAAAATTGATATTTATAAGTATGAAGTAAGAACCGTCTATGAAAAAACTAATTGCGCTCCGCTGTTTCACCCGTATTGTTATCATCAGTTGTGTAGCATATAGCCCCTATAAATGGGCTGTCTGACACTTAGCCTTTTTCAAAAAAATCTGTAGTACATCTCGCTCATATAATACCGCCGTAATGTGTCATCTTGTGTCGCGTTTCGTGCGGTTTGTGAGTAGCCGGTGGCCGGTTGGGGAGGGGGG